>VURO01046785.1:0-16705 GCA_015108175.1 Pelvicachromis taeniatus | reverse complement strand
GACCGTCTCTTATTCCCTTGTCAGACGGAATTGTCGCGGAAGTGAGAGGGAAAGAGGACCCAGGTGCGGTTTATAGACTTAGGTGAAAAGACGTGCGTTTACTTACAGTGCTCCAAAACGTATTCCAACAGTTCACAAATAATGCAGTTCCCAATTGTGCTCCTCCTTTGCTCCCGAGTGTCTCCTTGTCTGTGATAGCCCAGTGCATGTGTGGTGCTCCCCGAAACTTCTCTCCGCCCGACTCTCCTCGAGAGGAAGTAAAAGACCAGAAAATCACAGTTAGCAGGTTCGCTAGCCGACAGTTCCAGTTCAGTGTAATAATCCCACTTTGATGGTCGCTGCATCCAGCTTAAATGCCGCTGGTCGTAGATGACGGCTGATTGGAAACAACTGGCCGAGTGATGAGACGCGGGAGGACCGACGACAACGCGGAGGGACTTCCATGTCAAAGGTTGCCCGGCTACTATTGGAGACCGGCGTCTATTTGCTGTGACATGTTTTCAAACCGGCGTTTATTAGAAACGGGCATCAATAAGAGCCAGGCCACTACTAGAAGATATACGGTAGTCAAAAATGGTTGTACCAGATACAAACTCAGGTATATTGGTTCAGATGTCCACCACTACACACCCCACCTCAGGATATGAATGAAACTCATCCCATTTAGGGGTCACAGCGGGGCTGGAAGCAATCCCAGCTGTCATGGGGACAGCCAGTGTTCATCCTAGACTAGTTGTCGGTCTGTTGCTACAACTAGACCGTTTGCATGACGTGAACACACCTCATTGATACACTCTGGTGCTCGATTCCACAGTAACACTAGAAAAAAGTCTGCAGCATGACCAAAACGTGACCATGTGCAATGAACTTGTGATCTTGTTACCTTTGAAATTGTAGCTTCGAAGATGAGGACCAGGTCTCTAACCACTTGCAATAAGTTGCTGTCCTCAAAGCTACTATGCTACTCAAAGCTATGAGGATTGGATTGGCAATTACAGCACTTGCAATCTGTTTGTGATAATATGTCAATTAACTGTGATGCATCTGGATACACATAGAAATGGCCATAAGCCATAAGTGTGACACTTTTTATTTTTTCATTAGCTTTTCGAAGTGTATTTGTAAACAACATTGGGAGATGGAAAGGAAAGTCCTAAAGTCTGTTTATTTCATTCAAAAGGCTGAGTCAGATAGCTAATTTTTAGATTGTTTCTCAACAGTGGTGAACTTGAACTAAGAACATGGGATCGAGTGCTGTCAGGTAGCCCCAGTGGCCTGATGGCTCCTAGAGCTGAGGGCACGTGCTGAGGTTGTCGGGTTGAGTCCCATCTGGGATAAGTAGCAAGGTGGTGGCTGATCACAGTTATAGTTTGGGTAAGCAATTAGGTGGATACTTATACTTGAGTATAGATTAAGATGTTAACATACATCCATATGGAAATCTATAATAAATATCGATAAAATGGCAAATAACATTTAGTAATATAAATTCTCTTGTATTAATAATTTTTCTAGTAGATATAATACTTAAAATATATTTTCTTGATACATGATATACTTTACATAGATACTTTTCAGAACCTGATGCTTTCACCACTGCCAGACAGAAAAACCAAACTACTAGATGGAAAAGAAAGAAGTCATGCAGCCTACTATCAAATATTACTTACAGCTGGCATGAAGAAAGTACGTGTTATGCTGGAGGAGGATTTTCTGCACCCTGGCATTCTCAGAGTTTGAGTTCTTCAGGTAAGAAATGTCATGACACATTGATCCCCAGAAAACCAAAGTATTTGTCCAACAACATTGAGGCGATGGCACATTAGAGTTCAAACTGAATGCTCCAGGTGCTGCTAAGCCCAAAGCTGAGCCTAATTATGTAAGCATTTATATATCAGTTTAAGATGAACTAATTTAATAACATAATTTAAAACTAGCATTAAACTAATCTTTTTGGCTTCCTCTCAACAATCCATCCATCCATCTTCTTCCAGTTATCCAATTGTGGGTTGCAGGGGTGCTGGAGCCTATCCCAGTTGCCATATAACAGCTGTAATTGTAGTAGATACCAATGTGAACAAGAGGTTACAAGAGGCAATCATTTTAATTTGAAGAAATTCATAGTGTGCATGAAATGACAGTCTGCACAAACATGGGTGAAATGTAGCCCAAGGCCAGAAACAAACCACAGACCATTTCTATCCAACCTGAAAAATCCCAAAAGTATAACCTTAAGGACTCAAAACGCAACATAACAAGCAGCCATATTTCAATTTTCACATAGTTGTTTGAATTTTTTTCATTAGTAATATTTTCATTGTGTCATCTTAAACTGTGTTTCTATTCAGTTATCTGGTGTTTGGTTCTCTGCTTTTACTTTTTTAATAGAATTGCATTTTGGAAAAGAAATGCTGACAACCCCTGTTCTTACAAGTCTAATGGATTTTCAGCTGCAGTCACTTTTTAATAGTTCTCAAAACAGCATGAACCTGATATAAAGGTGACCCGTTTTATATGTGAAATCTACTCACAGACTGATCAAGAATAAACAAAATCGTGTCTTTTTCTACTCATTTTTCTACTGGACGTGAAAATGCTTCGTCCAGATAAATAGAATCAACTTTCCTTACCTTGATGATTAATCATGATCGAGGAGATAAAAAAAGAGGACAGTTGGCCCAGTCATGAAGAACAAGAATAATACTTTTCACTTAAACAAAATTTAAACATATTTAAGCGATGCCTTCTCTGTGCAGTTAATGCATGGTGAAATAAACAATGTCATACAGGCTTTTACAAGTCAACAAGTGCAAAACAATAACTTAAAAACCTCTGGAATTAAATAATGGTACAGAAATAATGCCTCATCTAAGAAAAAGTTACAAATAACAAAATATTTTCCTCTCCTTTGAAGTTTTACTGAACAAACAAAAATCTGCAATTTGTTTTCAACATAAGTAATCTATTCTTTCTTCTCAAAGTAATAACTAGATGAATTTTCGCCTTACACAGCCTTTTTATGTTTTTCTATGTCCATGTGAGCAACAAGATCTGCCACACCTTTGTTAGACACACAAACGTATGTGTCAACTATGCACACCGTGCACTCCGCCTCCCATTTATTCCAACCGGGACGGTACGAGGGAAACTTCTTTTGCAATTTGTCTGAAAAGATCCACTTGCGCTTTGGCATCTTTTAAACATCATGAGGCGCGCTGCGGCGTGCTGTGTGTCCCATCTGTGAGCACAGAACACCCACAAAGCAGCAATTCGAGGATAACGTCACACATATGGGTCCTCTGTAGGTCTATAGGAAAACCTGGACATTTTCATCAATGTCAAAAATCCCCCCGGACATGTCCGGGGAAAAGATGACCGTTGGTCACCCTACTAAACATCACACTTTCCCCGTGATATACAGTTTGATTTCATTCGCACATTGTATAAGAGTTTATTCACTAAGTCTCAGAATTCAACAAAGTTAAATACACTTCAAAGACTGTTTCACTAACAGTAGCTAAGAGCAGCTAACAGTGGCTAACAAAGGCTAACAGCGGCAAAAAACAAACAGTCCAGCATATCCAAACACTGACCCATATCAGATTCTTTTCACAAGGTTTTAGATTAGATTAGATTAGATTAGATTAGATTAGATTAGATTAGATTAGATTAGGTAAAACTTTATTAATCCTGCAGATGGGTTCCTCCGGGTAACTCAGTTTCCAGAGTTGCATGTTACAGAGTTGGAATACCAATAAGGGAATAAGAGAGTACATCTAGAAGCATAAATATAGCATATGCACACATATAAACATATATAAATACAGAATATATAATAGGGATAAATAAGATAAATAGGAATACTAGTGGAATATTGATGACATGTATTGTGAGTCTATTACGCAGTGACTGTTACACAGTCAAATATGAAAATATTGCACAGTGAAAAGCACTACAGCTTAGTTGTTCCCCCCTCCTTTGTCCTCCTGTTTCCCCTCCCTCTCCCCTCCAGCGAGGAGTTAAACAGTTTGATGGCGTGTGGGACAAAGGATTTTATAAGTCTGTGGGTCCTAGACTTTGGGAGAAGTAACATTTCGCTGAACAGACTTCTCTGGTTGTTTATGGCCATATGCAGAGGATGCCCAGCATTGTCCATAATATTAAGCAGTTTCTTTAGTCTCCTTTTCTGGATGGGATGGATGGGTAGCTATTTTCTGTGACCAGTTAGAGGTCAGGGGAGGGAGATAGGACAGAAGCAGAAGAGCGCCAGAGTTTAATAATACTGATTAAATATAAAGTAATATTTTCACATGGAGAGAGAAAAAAGGTTAGCAAAGAAGAAACACTCAGAGCATTATGGGAACTCCGAAGCATTCTGGTTCTATTTCAGTGTAACCACCGGAGGGTTCAGGTTCAGCCAAACAAGGATCGTCCTAACTACAAGCTTCATCAAAAGGGAAAGTTTTAAGTATAATCTAAAAAAATGAGATGTTGTCTGTCTGTTGAAAATGACTTGTTTCAGCAAGTGGATGAAATGAAGGACTACAGCAAGGTTCAGTATAGCAAAACCAAGGCTTATTTTTAACTGTGAATCATGCAAAGCCACTCTGGTAAAGTCTAAAAAGTCACAAAAAAATACTTTAATAGAAAGCAAGCTGCTGTTAATGTGGAAAACCAGCACATAATAAGCATCATTGCACTGCATTTATCTTTCATCACTGCCTCTACTCACAGGACGGTATCATGGCAACAGGTTTGTTTGGAGCAACTCCGGTATCAGCAGGACTTGGACTGCTCGGCTCTGTTTGGAGTTACTTAGGCTGCTGTGAAAAAATCTAAGGCATGCTAAAAACATAATATACAGGAGCCTGGCATCCCAAAGAGAGTCTCACTGTCTGTTTCTCTCCGCAGGTAGCCATGTTTGGAAGTGCTGACAAACAGAGAAGAAAGACAGAAAGCATGGGGTTCAGGACGGTGGCTGGCCCCTCGCCAAAAATGTCACGTCCTCTTCATATTTGGGCTCCAACTACGGTCACCTTTCATAACTCGGCTTGATTGCATGCTTCATTGTAACTAGAAGTGATGAAAGAATTATTTCCCTGCTTTATATGAAATGTTGGCATTTGTAGACAAAACATGAGATAATAAAAATGTGTGTTGCCAATATAGGGTCAAACTAAAGTGAGGGACAAAACGAGCTCCAAATCATTACATTACTAAATACTTTTACTACAGTTTACTTTAGTTGGCTGAGAGCTGATCCTTAATGACTTCAGAGCAAAAAAAGAGTTTTTGTTTGTTGGGTGGGGGAGTTGCCTGAAGAAGAAGTATTATTAAAAGAAAGAATCATTTTATCTCTCCTCAGGCATTTATCAAGAATATCAAGATTAAAATTGGCATTGAAAGTCGGGACCTAAATTATTTTCACACCTCGTCTCGCAGGAGAATATTTTTCTTTTTTTGTTGCAACTCAGCCAATACAGTGAAGTCACAAAGTATTTAGACATTTGCTTTTGCATACTTCATGTGTTTTTAAATTGATAAGAATCACTAACTTTCCTGTCAATCTACACTCAATAAACTTTCAATTTTAAATATAGAAAAAGTAAAAACTGAAAACTGTGGAAAATGCCTGGTCATGTGCATCCAGTTTGTTTAAGTTGTTATTTATATATGTCTTGAACTTCCACCCATGGCAAACAAAACTGACAGCACATAGCTTAGAAAGGATATAGCCTATGTAACATCACACAATTCATGCTGCATGTCAGGACAACAACCATGAAGTCCAAAGGACTCTCTTTAGCCCTACATGATAAAATTACTGGAACAAATCAGGGCAACAACATAAATGCATTTCTGAAGCTCTGAATGTCCCCGACATCAATCATTGTGAAGTGGAAGTTTGAAGCTAACACAACTATTCAAAGTTGTTGGCCAGTGGGACAAATTGCATAAGAGGCAACAGAGACTTTTGTCAAAGCTGCCAATATCTGTCTCTGTCCTGTTTTTTTTTAAATTAATATTATTATTTTAACTTCAGTCTACTGTCACACCACCAGCTCTTTGGATTGGTCGCAGCTTCATAACCTGCTATCTTGCCATTTTGATCTGCTACTTTTCAAACAATTCCTAAATTTACAAGTCACAAAAACGTAAAAGTACAGCTGGCATTGTTTTGTGTGGCTCAAGAGGAAGACTGGGTCACTCATCAATCAGAAGATCCTCAGTTCCTCCAATCAGGATGTTGAAGCGTCTAAACCCAAATCTTTACCATAAAGCACTGTATGAATGACTGTGTGCATAGATGAATGTGGCTTGTACGAAAAAGTTGCCATGAACAGCTCAACTAGAGTTGAAAAGCACTGTATACAGTTAATTTGCCATTGAAATGAAGGCCCAGTTATGTGGTCTGAGTAAAGAGACCATCATTTGATGGGATCAAACCAGCATGAACGCAACTGGAAGTTGACTTCCTAGTTCCTAGCTGTATAGAAGGGCATGGCCACCATGGTATATTGTGAAGAACAGAGCTTAAATTTTTGGATGTGATGGGAGAATGTGACTGGGAAACTGGTAGACCTACCCTGGTTTGGTCACTTGTTTTTACCCTGAAGGGGATGATAATTTAAAAAACGGAAATCTTGTTGTAGTTAATAACACCTAAAACTAACAGCTGAGACCATAAACTTATCAGGAAAGTGTTTACAGAAGTCGCAGATCAGGGCGGGTGAGGTCCATTTTCCCACTGACTGACTACAAATGGACTTATTGCAACCAGAGGCATTGCCCCCCCTGGTGGCCGTTAGATAAAATGCATTTTTAAGACATCTGTTCATCTGTCTCAACTTTTCAGACATCTACAGCAATGATCACCATTTACATAGTAAAACTGACTTTGCGTTTTAATAATCTACCTCAACTGTTCCCGCCCAGATCTTGTGAAGGCATCTAAGAAGGAAATAAGTTTCAACAGAACTCCATCAACCAATCTTAATGTTAGCTGAAAATCACAAGCAAGAACCAAACAGCATTTTGCAGCCCGTTTTTCTGTTTTTTGTTTCGTGTGTGTCCTCGGTGCCAGCCCATTTCCCCTGTGGAGCCAGTGCAGCTGACTTCACTCAGCAATCAGCACTCTGTTTGAAAGCTGTAGAGAAGAGCTAGCCAGCCCCAGTGGGCCTGTTTCGGCAGTGCCGTGAGTGTCTCCAGCTAGACGAGCAATACGCCTTTCACTGAGTGATCCTTTTTTCCACCCTTTAGCATTTGGTGTTGCCTTTCTTTTGTTCATATTTCTATGACACACATCCACTATACGGAAAGAAGTATTGGGCCTCTTGATCTTTGAATTCAAGTGTTTTTCAGTCCCATAACCACTGTTGCATAAAATCAATCACCTACCCATGTAGTCTGCCCTTACAAACATTTGTGAGAGAATGGGTCGTTCTAAAGAGCTTACTGACGCTTTTATTGTTACACCCTTCATCTGGTAGCCCTTTCCAGGAACATAACACTTGGGCAGAACTCCAAGTACCACGTCTGGACACCGGTCGTCTAATATTATCCCGACTGTGAAGGTTGTGGTGGAAGCATTGTTTTATGAGGGTGCTGCTCAACAACAGGGAGAGGGAGACTTGTCAGAATCTCGGCAGCCAAATACAGAGGTTACTACATAAAACCTGCCTAAAATCTACTTTAATGTAATGCTGTAAGCAGCAGTAAAGATCAGGTGTAGTTTCTCTAAACTAGAAATAACAGACAAACTACTGACAATTCAGTGGATTTAGTTGAAGGGGGAATCTGAATGAGAAACTGAGGGATGCTGCACACTCACAGGAAAGCAACTGGACACTTCATAAAATATACCTTACGTCACCAACATGGTGCCCGCGGGCACCAGGTAACCCACAAGGACCATATAAGTAGCTCGCGGGTCTATTCTAAAAATAGCTCACTATAACAACTTACCAGTAAGCTGCATCTATTTTTATTTTTTGTTGCTATTTTTTTTAAATCACAATTGCATTGGTATCAATTTGTTAGAGATAATATATTAAAAAAGTTTATTATTAAATACTAGATCAGCGCTAGCTGCTGTCAATGGAAACAGTTGCCATAATCAGCCTCTTTACATAGATGAATATCATTAATTATTAATGATAACAAATAATTAAAGTTAAATTGAAGAAATTTGTTATTTCAGAAGTGTGTGTCAAACTGGTAGCCCTTCTCATTAATCAGTACCCAAGAAGTAGCTCTCACTTTCAAAAAGGTTGGTGACCCCTGCCTTACGTTATCAACCATAATTTAAACAATAAACATCATGCTGAATGCAGTAAAACATCAAACTTGAGATTGGCGAGAACATAAACTCATCAGTAAAGTGTTTACTGAGGTTACAGATTGAGCGAGCTGAACCCTGCTTACACATTCACCTACATGTAACTGGACTTCTTTTGTGATCAAAGGTGTCGCCTCCCTAGTGGTCATTAGATAAAGTGCATGTTTAAAGAGCGGGTGCTTTGGCAGAATTGGAGCAGCCACATACTGAATCTACCGAAAATAACCTCCTTCAAAGCATCTTTACACATTTCTGTAAACTGCAGTAAAGACCAGTAAAGTCAGTTCATAGGTCACAAATGCCTTAAATAATGAGATTTGTTCAGACTTGGTTAAAATGGCTTAGAAAGTGGGGAACAAACTGCAGGATGGGCCTGACTTCACTTTAACTCATAGTGCATTGCATTGTTCACATGAAAATTTCCACAAATGGCCAAGTAATGAATGGAAAAAGAGAGCTTAGACATTTAGTACCTCCTCTCTCACCTCCTCATAGCTGACCAATCACTGAAGGAGGCTGGTTATAAAGAAATATTCAATCAGTGGCTTTAGAAACACATAGACATTTTTTGAACAGTGTGGAGGTTTCACAAGTAATCCAATGTGCAGTTTGAACACTACATAAATCCAGCTGTCATTTTATAAAGTTCTTACACTCCCCAAAGATTTCAGAGCTTTCAGTTTTCTGTATTAAAATCTGATAAACATATCCTTTAGTTGTTTTAAAGAAGCTGTGCTAAGATGGATTTGTGTAAAGCCATCACCCAATGAGTCATTGACTAAGGTAGAGGAATCTCATAATTAAGGCCTCATTAAAGCTACACAGCCCAACTATGTTGGTTTACAGGGCAGACAGGAACCTCAGAGATTCACAATGGGGCCTTTCATAATACCTCACTTAGGGGAAAAGAGAAAAAGCAGTTGCTCTTAGCATTTGGGCAGATGTAATTGCAATCACTCAGCTTGTCTGATGCTGATAATGGGGCGATGGGAAATTCCTGTCAGAGTCGTGGCGCAGGGTGGTTTCGCAACTACTTTGGCAGGCTCCGTGTTCCACTGCAGGGCAGCGAATGCGTTACGGCATGCTCGCATAGCTGTCATTAAACACATTTTGGAAAAAAAAAAAACATAAGACAATCAAAACTCACAAGTGTGTGCCACTCTCCTGCTTCTTGAGCAATGAAAAGGCAAATATTATATCGTCTGTCATCCCTGCACAGTTAAACCTGTTGACAGACTACAGCTCATGAAAAAATGGAAAGTGAGTATGCTGCAGCAATCCCCACTCACCTAATACACTCAGTAAATCCTGGCTGTGTTATATTCAGCGTCTTCATTCGTCTTGACTGGCAGAAAATTAAATTGTGGAGATTTAAGAACAAATATTACGTGATACCTAAAAATGTTGGTCAGCTCATTTCTAAATAAAAATGTCATGTTTGTTTTCCAAATTTTGGGTGTGCTTCTTCAGCATGCAGTAGGTGGCTGGAATAGCATATGGGTGCGATGTTCTTGTGGTCGGTCCTTGGGTACAGTATGTGACAGTTGGCATGTCAGCAATGCTTCTTTGAGAAGCCTCTATTATGAGATGTTCATGCAGTTATGCTAACAACCTCATTTCACTGGCTGGCCGTGCATTTGTGACTCATGAGACCACCCAAGAAACAATATGCTCGTATTAAAGCTTTTTTAATAACCACTGCAAGAGTAGCAATAAAGACCTGATTTATCAGGATGTTATGAGGGACAGCAGCTATCTACAGTAGTTTCAATTAAACTAGACAATTGAGGAAAGCAAAACACATGAAAAGTAGCCTGGACAAAATTATATTTAGCTCTCAGGAGGGCATTAACCTGAATGTTGTGCAGTATCTTTGGTGGTAGGAATATTTTGCAGGTAGGTAAATGCAGCCATGGTTTTACTTGGCACACTGCAATACTGTTTGCAGAGGTATTTGAAATATTTCAGGTATTTTACAATTCAAATAAAGCCATAGAGGCATGAAAAGCTTTGTTGTATTGCAAACAATGCTCCATGAATAAACAAGAGATGCAGAAACTAAATATAAATTCTGATAACAAATTTCTAAAATGTAGATATTGATAGCTTCCCTCACATCTTAAGTAACTGATTACTATAGTCTTGTAAGGAGCCATTTCAAATATATGCAGACACCATGTGGCAATATTTTAAAGAGTTTTATTTCAATTTACAGCATATTTTAATGAAAGTTATAGATTTTGGCATAAAATGTGGATCTCAAACATAAATATCAAATTTCAATGCTTCTCAAACTTACCAATATATCAGTTGATATAAATTATAAACATGTATTTGTCAAGACAATCATAAAATACAATAAAAATATTTAAGGTTTATAAAAGATAAAATCTTAGTTCTTCCAAACTTTGTTCTACTTAATCTTTAAAAAGCTGTAAAAACATAATATTTTAAAGGGAAACTTGAGTATATGAATTTCCATATACACTAACCGAGATATAAATGCATATGTTTGCATTGACCATTCCTGGTGCAAACAGGAAGCAGAGGAATGGTTGCTTGAGAGTGACATTAAAAGAGTAAGCCTTTGACTGACAATGGTGGTACCATAAGGTGGTCGTGAGAATGATTAAAAACGTATTATTTTATTGCCATTTGTCGCAAAACATATGGACACATATCCAGGTGATAGAAAAGGAGTATCCACACACGGTGGATAAGATCACTTACTTTTAACGTTTTCCCTTTCAAATGAGTTTAACATAAAAATGCACCACAGTATTTGAAAAACTCTTGTTTCCATAGTGTAAAAGGCTAGATGTCAACAACGGACTGTATATGGAATACGGATGTAGTCACCATGGAGTCAGACACTGGTTACGAAAGACCCATCTTGACAGTCGAGCGTTTACCATTGCCAACAGATCTGACTGAGAAACTGACCATACTGCACATCAATCGATTGTGGTTAATCAACTGGCATTGTTGTGTAGTGGTCACCACACAGAGCTTCGCAGACCATCGTCTACATGTTTTAGCTATTTGCATTCACCAAAGGGTAGCTTGTGTTGTTGTTGGACCTTCTGCCAACCACAGACAAGACCAACGTTACAACATACAAAGTGTTGACGTGAAACTCAATGTTACAAACATTGAAAAGTGTTCACTGCAGCCTGTTTGATCTTTGATGGGTTTTTTTTTGTTGTTTTTTTTGCTATTTCTTCACTCCCTTTTTCAGCCAAACAGCATTCTGCTTCTCTGTTAGACTACAAGCTGATGGCTCTTCTCAAGGACTCCGGTGAAGCATACACAAAATCCTTCACTCACCTGTGCAAATAGACACAAACTGTGAACTGGTAATATGAATTCCCATTTCAGCAAATAAGAATACGCTGCATAATCCTCCTTATTTGGTCAAGTAATTACTTTTTTTTCCCAAAAAGACTTAACAGTTTATTCATGTATATCACCTAAATTTACCAAATTGAGAACAAATATTTGGATATTGCTTACAGAAGTCATAGAGAGCGGAAGACCATTCTCGGAGATACTTCTTTGGCAAGAAAATTTAGTTGCCCCCTGCTGGCCATAGGTAGAATGCAGTTTTAAGGTACGTTGCGGTACCTTCATTTCTTAAACATATATTCTGATATTAAATTGGTGACATTTAGCCAAAGGAGATGCCAACATGAGTTGAGCTACATGCCAGCATCAGTATGTGGAAATGCTGACAATGATACTGAGACGCTGTTTAGGATGGGGACCTTCGTATAGGGTGTTAGCATTTGTTAACTCGCACTAAAAATATGTCATAAACAAAATTGTGGGACAAGTCAAATTAGCATGTGAAAAGTTCAGGAGTCACAGAAGAAATTAGCTTACATTTTATTCTGGAGCAAACAGTTAGTTTCATGGCAATATTGTTCAAATATTTAACTCAAAACCATAAAAGTCAACATCACATATTGGTTGTAGAGGAAAAGTCAGAGGATCACCAAAATCTGTGGGACTGTGGGTCTGCGGAAAACAAAACTCTATACAACCAATTCATTCGCTCACATTGAATATTTCAGTCTTAACTGATGCTAAAATGGCTAAAAATGCAGCAACAGTTACGATACAATATCACACGAGGCCTGTCTACTGAGCATATTTTAACTGTCCAGTGTACTCAAGGAGTCTATGTACCATATAATATAATAAAACTGGATTTTAATTCAACAAAATTATAGTTCATGAGTGTTTAGACAATAGATAGAACAGACAAAAACATGGATGTCAACATACATTAAATGCACAAATTTACTATTTTGTGTTCCCTAGCTCTTTCAACCACTACAGAGAACATTAAAAAAAAATCTTGGTTTACTGCAAAGATCTTCAACAACCATGAAAAATATTCTGTAACAAACACATTCTCCATTTTACTTTCAGGTTATTCTATCTGTGAAGCAACATGCGTCCAAGTTCCTGGGGGGGGAAGTGGAAGTGCGCTGTGAGAAACAAACTCAGTCCGTGAGTGCTTCATACTGTCCTTTCACTGACTTTCATCTGACAAGCAGTCAAGTCAGTGTCAGCCTTACTTACATCCTTCCTTCCCCTGTGGTTTGGTCCTGTGTGGTGGTGCTCAAAAGCAGTCCGTTGAAAGAAAATAAAAAATAAAAGGCAGCAGAGGACAGCTCGGAGGATGCCCTGCTCGTGTGTGTGGCTATACACCAAGCAGCATGCCCATGAAATCTGAACCGTTCTGTATTGTAATGGAAGCACCGGCCGCGTTATCCACAAATATGGAGGTGTACTGCCCAGCCTGCAGAGCAAAAACAAATAAAAATAAATAAGTAAATGTAGAAAGAGTCCTGATTACTTTATGTCTCACACCTGCGTGTCCCTGAGCTCACCTGCAGCTCCAGCAGTCCCTGCACACTGACAGTGAATATCTTGCTGTTACTTTCCAAGCCAACAATCATCTCCAGTGAACTGCAATCAGATTAAACAAATAACATTTCTGAGTAATTCTCAAACACGTCAAAGCTGCATTTTTTTAAGACCCCATTAACTTCATCCAAGTGTAAAAGGCCTCATATTAAAGGGATATAGTCATTGGGCAAATATGCATGCTCACTTTACTGCCAAGGGTTAGATGAGAGGAATTATTCCTTTGACACAGTTTAAGGGTAAACAGGGAAACTATGTGTTGATTGATTATGCCTATTATCCATGGGCTTGTGGGATCTATTGGTAAAATCTCAGGAAAACAACTACTCCGAAAACAATCAAAATAAAGCACAATTTAACTGATGAGGCTAAATATTCTGGATCTGTATTTTAGAGCCATTTGATTCCATTGATCACATAATACTCTTTAAAAGCATTCAAAATGCTGCCGCGTGCCACATCTTCCATGGCAAACTGGAAGCTGATGCAAACTGAGAACACCATCAAAGTAAAAGTTGCGCCTTAACTTTACAACCAACACATTGCAAAGAGTGAAACTTTTACTTTGAAGGCAAACAGTCCTTGTTTCTGGACTGCACACACTCGTCATCGTTTCACTACCTCTTGGCGAGTAAATGGCGATTGTTTGCAGATAAGTCGGCATTTTCATGCAAACTACTGGTGACCATAGCAACCTGCTAGGAAACAAAGCAACCGCAAACAGGTTTTTGGTTCCACAGCATGTATTTCTTTGCCACCAACCTCCAGCAACTTCTCGCCAACTGGTTGGGAAATAAGTATTTTTCATTCGTGACTGGCGCTTTCCTCCACATGGTTGCTGTCCGGCCTTTAGGCCTGTATTACTCAAGTCTTAGCTAGCTGCTTGTGGCAGCTTCACATCCATGCTACAGTTGTTTGGATAGTCTCAATCTTCTTGTTTAACTCTCACAAAGAAAAGCGCACAAAGACGAGTTTGACCCAAAGGTCAAACTTTTCCTTGAGCAACGGAGCACTCTCTTTGGCTGCACACATGGTTGTAACATAGCTGCAGCCTCTAACCACACAGTGAGAGCACTGGCTCCTGTTTAGTGGAAAATGATACATTTTTATGGCAAATCAATCATGTTGGCCTTCCCTCCAACTGCCATCACAATAAGCCTCATTTCACATTCTCTGCATTTTCACGAGTGGGAGGGCGAAAATGGCTGGGGCTTTGGCTCGAAAAAGCCAAAGCCAAGCACTCTTTTGGGTTAAGTAACCCATCATAATAATATTATTTATGCATTCCCCTCATTGTACCACACTGAAAGGGAGGCTGTGGAGCTCTGCACAGTCCGGGGGAGACTTCAGGGAACAATTCATTTCAACAGCTTTCACTGACTTTATGTAAATAGAAATTTTGAAATACTGGAAAGAACTTTGAATTTGGTATGGTTTTGTAAAAAAAAATAAATAAATGCCCTTCAGGTCCACTCTATCTGATGCTTAATTATTTGCCTCCCACATCCCAAACTAGAGCATTTCTCTGCTGTGCTGCTGTATATACCAGGCTGCCTGTAGTGTCAAAGGTGAGCCTATAAAGATTAGTTAGGCGACAAGGACGAGGCCTCTAAATGAGAGGACATTTCCTTTTAGAGACCTGCTCTGTTTTTATACAGGAAATGCCAAACTGGTTCCACACAAAGTGTAACAGACAACCCCTTTAACAGCTCATAAATTCTGGTGAAAGTTAAGGAAGCATTAAACACCACTAAAATATGACTGCGAGCGGAGAAAAGCCAATCAAAAATTGACAAAACAAGAATTTTACGAATGCAAGGGATGCTTGTAGTAATATTGAAACCTTCTCAAGGTTGATTTTATTGGTGATCGGTGGGGATATTATTCACCAACGTGCCAAAACTACATTGTTACAAAGATTAGGTAGATTATGTTTTTGGATTTAGGGGTGAGTCTGCAGGAGACTGAGCTTCAGGATATTTAACAAGCTTAGAGGATACATACGTGTATCTGTGGCAGAGGGATTCGATGCAGATCAACACCCGAATATTGTCCCTGGCTTTAAGCTGGCTCTTGCTCCTCTTCACCTCATTGTGATCTGTAAAATCGTCAACGATAAAATAAGACAGCAAGATTTAGAAAAGTAGCCAAAACATCAAAGACAATCTAAGCTTAAGTAAAGTAGAACAGGATAAAATACAAGACAAAGACTAAACAGATAGGTCTGTAAGACACTAGAAACAAGAAAACACTCTTAAACATTTGAGATTGAAGTGGGAAGGTTAAGAAAAAAAATAGTCAACTTTACAGGGAAAAAATTGTAAATTTGTGGGGAAAATCTTTAATTTTTGTTTTGTTTGTTTTTTCTGCTTAATCTTTCATTTTAAATTGGAAAGAAATTTACGTATTTGGAAACAAATACTGATATGAAGCGCTATCCGGACACCAGAGCTGCTCTTTAGTCGGATCAGACAGCAAACGCCAAGCTTTAATTCAAACAGGTCGCCCTTAAGCCTGGACTAACAACACTGGTCTCAATGGTCTCTGTGTGCAGTTGAATATAAGACAAGCGTGCAGGAAACACCAGACCAAGGAATGTAAAAAAAAAAAAGTGAATTCATCTGAAGACTGATTCAAATATTAGAGATTCTGGTGTTTGCGTTTGAACTGCAAGTTTTTCTGGTAAATTTGTGTGATTTTTTCTTCTGAACGTGTTACTTTAATCTTTCTCTTTGAAATTTTACTTCCGCTCGTTTTTCCTTTAACAGATGTAATATGCTCCAGTGCTCTGCAACCCTATGTTGGATAAATGGTTCGGAAAATGGGCCTCACAGTGTGTATATATATCCTGTAATCACCTTCTTAATTATAAACAGGCAATTAAATGACTGAAGTTCCACACATAAGGGTTCAAGTTAACGTGTATAAATGAACTTTTTAGGGATTTATAGTTGCAATAATGCATCGGTTTAGTCTAGTGTTACGGTTTCAGCCACAGTATTTACTGTAGCTCAAACATTTCCCACTACTCCTAATTTAGACATTAAACAAATGGTGGATTAATGGGGAGGTGGTGACGCATTTATTACAAGCTAACACCGATTCTTAAAAATCCATCTATAAAACAAAGCCAAGTATCTTTTTTTTTTTTTTTTTTCATTTGTGACAAAGGGCCAGATTTCAAATAATAAAAGATCAGAAAATGATAAGATGAAAATGAAGCGGTCAGAAGAATGAGACAGTGCTTTTTATTTGCACTACACATAAAATCGTATCGCAGCTTCTTATAGCATGAGAAGTGGTTCAGTAAACAAACAGTGCTTGTTTGGTTGTGCTGTAAACAGTTGCTTCTTTGCTAAGCTGCTCAGTGAGAATCACACATCTCTGGTGATGTGTGATTTTAAACCCTGTGGTCCCTAGAAATCACCAGCG
>VURO01046778.1:0-11508 GCA_015108175.1 Pelvicachromis taeniatus | reverse complement strand
CAAACATTTCATCCGTGTAGTGTAATCCTCCATTTCCTGCCACCATGTCATCAATCTTCTTGATCAGCTTAACCACCTGAGTTCTGTTTTTACTCTTGTTGTTAAAAACATGGTATCTATTACCACATTGATTCAGCAACTCGATGAGTTTAGGATGGCATATTTTCTTCAAATAGTCATGTATGGTTATTTTCTTGTAAGTCAGGAGATCACCATGAGTGAACAGGACGATCATGTAGTTGGATACCTCAGGTCCAAAGAGTTGCTCCAGAACTTTCACACAGTTGTTTTCTTCTTTGGTAAACCTGCCAATCTGAAGGACCAGTATGAAGACATGAGGGCCCGGACTGCTCATCTGAATGGATTTTGCAATTTCTTTCTTTATGACGTCTGTACGTTTAGATGTATCCAGAAAGCCGGGGGTATCAACCACATGGATGTCTCTCTTGCAATGTTTAATCCGTTCTCTTGCACAGGTCGCCGTCACCGACTCTGAACTGATTTCAGACACAAAATGGTCCTTTCCAACCATGGTGTTTGCAGCAGCACTTTTCCCAACACCAGTTTTGCCAATCATCACAATCCTTAGTGGGCCACCTACACAAAGAAAAAAAATCTGACACTCTTTGGATCAAAATATTTTAAATGACATCTAAAACAGGGTTTTGCCATTAGGTGGATCCTGTGACATTTTATTAAATTTGAAATCATTATATAAAGATTCAGTTTCACCTTCAGGGGTTGAGTTGCTGTTGCCCATTTCTTGTCCATTTGGAAATGAAGTAGCAGTCCACTGTTTAAGTGTGGCGTTGGACACAGTACTCCACCCAGAGGGTGAAGCTAATTCTCAGCCTATATCAGCATGACTTTGATCTATGTGAAAGCGAGTTCAGAGACGCTGGTGAAACCTTCAACGTGTATCCTTAGTGAGGTGCTAAGATGAGGTCTGCCAAGCCTAAACATTAGTTTTATTACTCTGGTCAAGGTTCATCACATTTATGTCAGCTTTAACAACTCTATATCAACAATAGACTGCATTCAAATGTTTGACAAATGTCTGAATGTGAGTGTATACATGTATTGTTAAAAGAGGTGTCTGTTTTGTCCATTGTTTGTGTGAGAGAGGAGCCAGATATTCTACTTACGTTTTTGTTTTTTCCCCATTGTTCTGATACTGTCAATGTGACCATATCAAGCATTGTGTCCCATTACCTTTACCTGGATTTTTACTAGTTTATGGAGAATTGGTATTTAAGCTATTATGTTTGGCATTAGGGGAAGTATTTCAGTGACAAAAGGGGACTGGCCATCCTAGATGTGTCAAAAGACAACCTGAGGGTGAACTGTTCAGAATTTATCATGTGTTTTGTAAACCTTAATTTTTTATATGCGTATTAGGAGTGTGTGTTGTAATCAGTACTTACCTTTACCTAGTTGCCATCCATCCATCTTCCTCAGATGCCCGAACCACCTTAACTGGCTCCTTTTGATGTGGAGGAGCAGCGGCTCTACTCTGAGCCCCTCCCGGATGACCGAACTTCTCACCCTATCTCTAAGGGAGAGTCCAGCCACCCTTCGGAGGAAGCCCATTCAGTATCCGCGATCTCATTCTTTTGGTCACTACCCACAGCTCATGACCATAGGTGAGGGTAGGAATGTAGATCGACCGGGTAAAGAAGTGGAGGAGAGGTAAATGTGTTAATCTTATGATTCTTATAATACTACAGATATCTGGAATATACATACAAAGATAATCCACTTCCTCCACTTCTTTGAAGTGTCTCCCAGTCCCAGCGCAATTGTCAGCATGTTTTGGTTCGTGCAACTGGTCCGTCGGGTTATTGTCTCCCCAGAAACATTTCCGTTGTGTTTTGTGTGCTTTTGCAGTGTTTTTCTTTTTGCAGCTGTTTTCTGAAGTTGCAGTCCGTTTGGCCTCTCAGGGCCACCGTAGATTCACGGAGGCCAAAACTTGAACTGAAACTGCTTTAATGCTGAACTCAAGGTAACAAAACTGAAACTACAAAATAAACTTACAGTCAAACAGAACACACAGCATGGAATAAGGGAGATCACGACACAGACCAAAGAAAACACAGGGCTTAAATAAACACGGGGGGCAATCAGGAAATGAGAGACAGGAGGGAAACACAGCTACAATAAATCAGGGCTAACAAGACAAGGGAAGCGAAACCAGATATATTAACATAAGTCACAGACTTCCAAAATAAAACAGGAAACACAACACAGAGATGCGGACTTGACAAGGGGACACAGAGCAACTATGGAACAGACAGAAACCAGAAGACTAAAACTCTAACATAAACCACACAGAGAATCTAAACTAGAACAATACTATAACTCACAGACAAAGAAAGCTCAACATAATGAAACATATAGAAACAAAGAACCAAAAACTCAAAACACTGGGTCCACGAATCAGGCACCCTAACGGTATGACCCCCTTTTTTGTCTATGCAGGTTCTCAGTTATCCAGGTCATCATGAAATTTGGAAAGAAATGCGAGTTGACTTAAGGTTTCTTGAAGACATTTCATCTCTCATCCAAGAAGCTTCTTCAGTTCTAAGAGCAATTGGTGGAGAGTTTAAGGTGTTTTAGCCCTATTGAGATCAACTGACACAAGATGTGAGTGGGAGTTAAGGCATCTGGGAAGAAATTTTAAAACTGGGTATAGGTGGCAGACAGTTGGTGTTGTAATACACCCACTCTGTTCAAGAATGCCAGTTTCTTCTTCAAAGAAGATTTGAGTCTGCAAAAGAGAAGTCAAATCTCAGTGATTTTTACCCTTTGGCTACACATACTGAAGGTGACTGTATTCTAAGGAGCTTGGAAAGAAAAGCGTCTGGATTTCTTTAAGTTGCTTGAAGACGTTTCACCTCTCATCCGAGAAGCTTCTTCAGTTCTAAGGTCAAATGGTGGAGAGTCCCAGATTTAAGCCCTATGGTAGTGTCCCCCAAGAGAGACCCCCTAATGATCCTCTACCTAATCACATGAGCCAAAGTGTGAAAATGGGTGTAGGTCACAACCACCGCCTCTGTTCAAAGACGGTCATTCACAGTGGACATAGATGGCTTCTTTCACTCCACTTTCAAACCATCTGTCTTCTCTGTCCAACATGTGAACATTGCTGTCCTTGAAGGAGTGACCTTTGTCCTTTAGATGGAGATGGATGGTGGCTCTTCTATGTTGTGCCATGCATTTATGAAGTGGCTGTTTGTAGATTATTATCTTAGCGGTGAGTTCCATAAGAGTTTCCCGTCAGCTCTTATCTGTAAAAGAAAAACATGATGACAGACTCTTGTTTTATGCTCTTTTACCACTGTGATTTTTATAGCTCAGTGTTAATGGTTTACAGGAATAGAATTGTAAACTTTTATTACACAGATTGTTTATTACATAAAGCCAGCTACATGCAGCTCATCAGTTTCACAGTCTTTGAAAAACATATTAAAGCTTATGTTTCATCATAAATGTCCCACTATTACTTGTTTTTGAGTTTTCCTATGAAATGTGTCTTTGGTCTTTTCCTCATCTTAATCTTTTTGTTGCTATTAAATAAAGGGAAAGCACTTCATTGCTGACACAAAGCGATATTTAATGCCAAAAATATCCTACTTACTTGAAAATGGCATATCCAGCAGCAAGTAAAACAAAAACACACTCAAACTTGAAAACAAAAGTAAATAACCACTAGTAACATATTTTGCATTCTCCAAGCAAAGTTTATCATCCTGGTTGTATTCTGTTGTGGTTGTTGGTTTGGTTTGTTAGCAGCTGTTTCAGTTCAGGTGAGGTTGGTGTGAGTGTTTGTGACAGGGTGATGAAGAGTCACAATTACACGCTGAGATTTGGAAAGAAGTGCTGGAAGAGTCAGTACAAAGACGGGTGGGTTTTGATATTTTTAAAAGAGATGTGTTTTTATGCTTCAGACCACAGTGCCAGGGTAAAGACAGGATGCCCATGTGTGTTGCAGGAGTTTCCTCTTCCTATAAATCTTTGTTTTTGTTCCTGTTACAAACAGTGGGGTGTAAGATGATGTTCCATATTACAGAAAGCAATTAAGTGTGTGGGGTTTTTTCAGGCTCTCCATTTAGAAAACCAACAGGAATGACTGGCAGTGTAAAAAAAAGAAAAAGAAAAAGAAACCAACAGCACAACCGACATTTATCTGCTTTTTTTGTTTGTTTGTTTGTTTGCTGAAAGATTTAAAACCATGTTCCATAATTATGGACAGGAGACATTAGAGTTCATTAGATGGTAAAAGACCAGAAGTGCAGAAGATGAATTGGATTTGCAGTTGCAGATAATGCGACAACATACATCACACATACTTTTGAGTTTGTCTTCCTATAAATGTATAAATCGTAAGTAGTGTATGAAAACTTGGAATTAGTTCTGTTAAGTTTTCCTGTTAGCTTTTGTCTCCAGCCTGAGTTAAAACCAATAAAACTTAATATAAAAAATATTGTTCTTGTCCCAATCACTCCTGGCTTTTCTTCACATTAATAAAGATACGGGAGGGCAACTACTCCTCTTCATTTCCAGTAATTTGCAATCAGATGTCACTTTATTTTGAAAATGAGTCTTGTGAGCTAACTGTAGTTTTGCTGTTATCATGTTTCTGTAAGCATGTAATTATTTAAGCTTGTCGTTTTAAACTTTAAGAACAAATAACGAATGTGTGAAAATTTTGAATACTGTGCTTATTTCCCGAGGCATAACCACAGTCATCACAGCAGCACTCAGTGTTGAAAGGTTTGGACTATTAAGACATCTTGGGAATTAATGAAGTATCCCTGATTTGGGGGGGGGGGTCAAAAATAAGGTTCGCTTCTTCCCAGGTTTATCACTAATATAATTTATGTTTCAAACTCGTGTTTAAAAACATCAATACATATAAAACTTCCATAAACAAACATCATATTTTTTCAATAGAAGAGTACACATTTCCAACAAGTTCTCTTTGTGTGTGTGTGCGTGTGTGTGTGTCTGTCTTACTAGTTTTATAACTTCATTTTTTATTTAATATTTACACTTTACCTTGTTCGCTGTTGTTCTTACTGTCTTGGAGCAACTGTGACCACATAATTTCCTCTGGGAAGTATTCTGATTCACAATTATGCCTGAATAGAAATAGCTTTGGATCTATTGTAATTTCTTAAAAAAGTAATTTTCTCATGATGCTCTGATGTCATGGGTAAAAACCTTACAGTTACTCCTAAAATTTTGGCCAAATTATAATGATGGTTGATGGAAACAAAAGACAAAGAAACTTTTTTTTCTCAATTAGACAATTTTTTTTTACTTTGATTTTACATGAGCAGATATTGAATTTCTCTATGATCCTCAAAATTATATATTAACAAACAGCATGAAAATGAATGTCATGCAGCTTTCATACCCCACAAACAGACTTAAAATATGTATACATTTGTTTTCAGACAACACTGTTGTACACAGAATAATAGACATGTGACAGTTTATCACCTCAAAACCTATTTTTAAGCAACTATGATTACAACATTAGAAACTAACGGCCATTTACGTCATATTAAGGATCCATTATTGACTCAGAAGACTGGCCAATGTGGTCCTACTCAGTCCAACCCTCTGAATTCGCCAGTATTTGCTGAAACTGGATGACCTTTAGCCTCAGCTCTGCCATAAAGGCCACATTTAAAAGCTCTTCTGATGTTTTTAATTGCTCCTGTGCTTTCTCAAACATTTCATCTGTGTAGTGACATCCTCCATTTGTTTGCACCATGTAATCGATCTTCTTGATAAGATGAGCCACCTGAATTCTGTTTTTATCTTTGTTGTTGAAGACATGATATCTTTCACCACATCTGGCCAACAACTGTCTGAGTTTAGGGTGGCCAGTTCTCAAATATTCTTGTATATTTGTCTTCTCTTTAGTTAGTTTGTCCCCATGAGTGAACAAGATGATCGTGTAGCTTGTTGCCTCAGGTCCAAAGAGTTTCTCCAGAGCTTGCACAGAGTTGTTTTCTTCTTGGGTAAACCTGCCGATCTGAAGGACGAGCAGAAAGACGTGAGGGCCGGGAGTGG
Source organism: Pelvicachromis taeniatus (assembly GCA_015108175.1). NCBI lineage: Eukaryota > Metazoa > Chordata > Actinopteri > Cichliformes > Cichlidae > Pelvicachromis > Pelvicachromis taeniatus. The sequence continues at coordinate 5,424 of VURO01046778.1, read as the reverse complement.
TCATGTGAATGCATTTTGCAATCTCTTTATTTATGATGTCTGTATTTTTAGACGTATCCAGAATGCCGGGGGTATCAACCACTTGGATCTTTCTTTTACAATCTCGAACTCGTTCTATCTCACAGGTCTCCGTCACTGACTCTGAACTCACTAAAGAGCGAAAAACCTCTTTGCCAATAATAGTGTTGCCAACAGCACTCTTCCCAACACCAGTTTTCCCAATCATCACAATCCTCAGTGGATCACCTGTAAAAGGAAAAATTCTGTCATACTCATGTTTAGATGAAAATATGTTAGCAGCAAATGACAAGAGTTATACCATTTGATGCATTCTGTGTCATTTCATTTAGTTAGCAATCTAGATTTTAGTTGGAAGTCTAAATTAAAGTTTAAACTTCACCTTCAGAGAATGACTCGCTGTTGCCCATCTCTAGTCTGTTTGGAGAATGAAACGAAGCAGCAGTCCTCTCAGTGTGAAGAAGATTATAGCAGTCTGCCCACGGGGTGGATCTAAGCGCTCAGCCTGTATCAGCATGAGCTATCTAAAAGCTAGTTCAGAGAGCGAAGCCTGTAAGGCTCGTCATTAAACAAGTGAGTTCTGTCAAGCCTTCATGTGACTGTTGTATATTTTTATTACTACTTGTCAAAGTTCATCACATTTATGAAGAATGACAGCTTTACTTATATGCACGCTTAACAAAACAGATATTGTACATATGGTCCATCTGTGGTTAAGTTGGATTTTTTTGTATTAACTTTTCTATAAGTTTGATTTAAAAAAAAAATGTAAGTTGTTTAATATTATCCAAAATATTAAACAAAATCTGAGATATTAGAAATCTGAGACATTTCTAATATCTCAGATTTTTTTTAAATACATTTTATTAGTAAAATTACAAAAACTACAGAACAAGACATTTAGATTTGAGGTGGCATGTGTGTGCGCATAAGCCAGCTTCAGCAGTTCTGTACGTGTCTGAAGGAATGCAGAAAGATGAGAACTGTGTTGCCATCTCATCATACACATAATCGTGAATCTGGAAAATTGTGATGAACCATGATTTACATGGGTTTACTGATGGTTAACACGGTTGCACAAAGACCTAAAACTGATGAAAATATAACCCAAGATAGGAAACATAACTATGTGCCAGTTACCATAACTTGTTTTACTGAGGGTTAATTATTCTCAATTGCTTAATGCTATAATGTTGAATATAAATAGAATGAATAAAAACAATCATGTTTAAGTTAGGCAGCACGGTTAGCACTGCTGCCTCACAGCAAGAAGGTCCTGAGTTCAATTCCATGACCTTCTGCCCACAGTCCAAAGACATGCAGTTAGTGGTGTAAGATTAATAATTTACATTAAAATGCTCATAGGTGTGATTATCAGTGTTTGTCTGTCTCTATGTGTTAGCTCTGTGACAGACTGGTGATGTGTCCAGGGTGTGCTCTGCCTTTCTCCAAATGGTAGCTGGGATAGGAAAATAACATTTTATTTATATAGCACCTTTCAACACAAAGATCACAAAGAGACACTAGAACATTTAAAACAAAACCAACAACAAGTTAACCCAACACAATTCCAAAAACATGAGTTTAGTTGTTTGTTTAATCTGTCAGGGGCACAAAGACTTCAGTTTTTCATCAAGTTGGAGAAAGTTATCAGCCATGGAACCTTTAATGGAGTCTATGCACTTATTCAGTATCTGATATCCAGAAACATCTTGGGGCTTAAAGGAAATGTAAAGCAAATGTCATTAAAAGAGCTCAAAATATGGTGAAGAGGAAGTAGATATAATAAAAACAATAAGGGTGCCAATACAGAACCTTGTGGCACACCTTCGGTAAGAGAAGTAGAAAATTACCTGTACTTAGAAACCACCACAGAAAACCATCGTTCAGACAGATATGAGGAGAGCCACTCCAAGGCAGAACCAAATACACCGACCCAATATTCCAGCCTAGTGAGGTGTTGATTATGGCAAACACACAGGGACCAATAGACTGAAAGACATTTTTGAATAAGGAGTCAGGTAAAATGTTGACGCTGAAGATGCTGATGGAGAAATATTTTTTCTTACATAGAAATCACAATCTTCATTTGAAGAAATATGTGTGGTAGGTGGAACAGGCGTAGTAATATCACCAATGGTGTCAAATAACACTTTAGGATCACCTCTGCTCTTTCCAACCATGTGTGAAAAATAGGCAGCCCTCGCATCTCTAATTGCATTATTAATGTTAGGGTACCTGGGTCTGGTGACCCAGTGGTTTTGATTTTGTTTGTCTATATTCTGTGACTCAGTGTTTCTATTATTTAGTTTTGGTATTTCTGATGTATACTGTTGTTCTTTGTTTTGTCACGGTGCCTTCCCTGTGCTCTTGTGTCTCGTTGTCTCTGTTATGTTTTCATATCTGTTAATTCCCGGTCTTATCTGTATCGTGTCTGTCTGGGTTTAGTCTGTGAGTGTTCCAGTTACTTCCTGTTTTACTTTAATAGTCTCCCGTTTGTGTGTGTCATGTTCTGTTTTGTTCTCCTCTGTCATGTCTGTGTAATTAGTGCCAGCCGTGCTTCCCAGGTGTTTCTTCTTTGCCCTGTTTCCCTATTGTATTTAGTATCTGTGTTTTCTTCTGTTCAGTGTCACGATCTCCCTCAATCTACACTGTGTGTTCTCTCTGCCAGCCTGCCTGTTTAGTTTATTTGTATTTTCAGTTTAGTTATATTGGTGTTCAACAGTAAAGCTGTTTCGAGTCTACTTTTTGCGCTGAGCTAATCTCATTTTAACAGGTGAGATTTCATCTAAAATTGAAACTCAATGATTATTAAAAAGATTTTTTAACAGATCAATACTATTATAAGGGGATAAATATCAATTAAAAGCATCAGAGAATTTCTCAGCTCTGGAGGAATTTAAGATGGGAGAGCTAACCATCCAGAGAGATAGGCTCATGAAAAGATGAGTTGAAAAGAATACAGTGATAATCAGAGATAAAAATGTCCAAGGTCCAGTGTGTGTTCTTTCCTATGTGTGGGGCCAGACACATGTTGGGTAAAATGAAAATAATCCATAATGCTAATAAAACCTCTGGCCAAGAGGTAAGAGGCTAAAATGTCAAGATGTGATCAGTCCAGTAAGAGAAGAGGGAGAAAAGCTGAGCAGGTATAAAAGTGAAGTGAAGAAGAGATTCAGAGTTCTTCACTTTTGGCTTTTGTGAGATAAGCAGTTTAAATGTTTGGATCTAAGAGGTTCATAGTTGAAGATTCCAGCAGAGACCTTATAGGGGCAACCAAAGTCCAACCTGTGAATTGATTTTGTAATTTTTGGCTTTTCATCTGCTTATTTTTGTCATGATAGATGGTTAAATCAGAAGGACTTTGATCTACAGCATCCTTTAACTGAATGCCCAACTACTTTCCTGTTGATGTTCCAACTTCATCTTTAGGCCTGGTTGTGCTCATCCTTCCTCTAACCTCTCCTCACCAAAGATAAGAACAAACTCAGCATTAGCTCAGAGTAGGTTAGTTAGATAAGTATAGTTCAGGTGATTTGATTATTGTTTGTTATCTTTACTATTTGCTTTGCTTTGGTCCTGCTAAATTACTTTATTTAAATTTTCAGCAGTAAAAGTCTAAATTTTGAACTTTAACTAGTTAGCATTTTATGAAACAGTACACAAAACAAAGGTAAATACCTGAGTATTATTCTTTACTAGTGCAAATAGCTCTTACAGGCTACCCTAGCCTTAATAATAAAAATAATCTAGCTACGGAGCCAGCTGTCCAGGCTACTAAAATCATCCCAGAAATAACAAGTGACATGATCAATAAGGGAGCTACCATTAACAGGTGTAACTGATAGGATTTGACCTGCAAGGGTAATCAGGTTTCTTCATTAGCAGTAAAGACACCTAGACAATTTCGAGGTAGTTAGTACTGGGCAAGTCCCTTCACCCACATCGGCTACAAAACCCCTGCATTATCTACTGGGTAAGACTAAAAATCAACTTCCTTTATAGGGGTTTTGTGGGCCTACCGATTGACAGTAATAGTCATCGTGATCACCACCATCATATTCAAAGGAATATTTATATATAGATAGATATAAAAGGGTGTGCGTGAACACCCCGTGCCTCCCTCCACCCGCTCATATGTAGTGTTGCTGCGTGCTGTTCTAAAGTGCATTTAAAACACGGGAGGGCATGGTGCTACCTGCCAGGGAGCATAAGGTGTCTGCACCTTATTTTTTTAGTGTACAATGAGGGCCATTGGAGCATTGCAATTTCAAATTCCTGTGTATCACTGTACATATGGTTTTTGTCCATAAAGCTTACTTTGACTTTGAATAATACATGACAGTGAAAAAAGGAATATGAATGCCCTTTTTATCATGGTAACAATAATGTTAATGTCCATTTACATGTAAGTTTCCAAAACAGCAGGCAATTCAACATTCCCAGACACCATTGGCCATTTATGTGGAAGTGTGAGAGATGCCATGAATTATAGCTTTCATTCAGTCATTTCAGTTTGTTTGCTTTGTCTTTTCCCTTGGTTGTGATATAAGGACATAAAGATGTTCCTGTTTGTACTTTTTTTCTTTTTATTATTGTATATTACTGTCACACTGTGAACACCACATCCAGATCATATGATCTGAGGCTCTGGAGATTTTTTCTTTCCAACTGCAAAATTGACTTTTTTTTAATATGAAGTGTTAAATTCTCCCGGTGTGTTTAATTCCTGGGGCTGAAGGAAGACTAAAGACTCGGTGTTCAAATACTCAATCAATCATCACTTTATTCCATTTAATCCATACACAATTCCAGCATTTATCTACATCCGGACGGAGAGAGCCGTAGGAGGGACAACGGGTCTCTGAAAATGTCGGGCGTTTCAGAACTTTTATACTCTCCTAGTCTAAGATGGCTCCCAGCTGTCTGTATAAAACCCATACATTCCCTGCTATCTCTCAGGGAGCCTGGTGTATGACCTTGGCTTACTCTTCTCTGCTAGGGTGCAGCATAGTCTGTGTTGTTTTTCTAATCAAATTAAGGCCGTGATTTTACACCAGCAGCATTTCTTATTAATTTGTCAATCTAATACATGTAATATCACAAAACTACTTAGTTCACTTACTTAATTCTAGAGTCATGTATATGGAGAGATCTCACTGCAAAACAAAACTGCATGGAGCACTTCCAGACAGAATTATACAATTGATTCATCATCAAAAAGTCCACCAGGGCAGTCCTAGATGGCTCACAATAATGTTACCATTTGCTAACAATAATCAGTCTAAACTTGAATCATTACAATCATTAAACAACAGAGGCAAATCATGAGAATTATGGTGAACCTACATTCTAATAATTAGTCTGCTTATTTATTCTCCTTGCTGATATAAGGATAATATGATT
>VURO01046775.1:0-14814 GCA_015108175.1 Pelvicachromis taeniatus | reverse complement strand
GGTTTCATCTGGCCTATCAACACACCAGACCAGACATATTAATCATAACTCCGGCTAACAGATCCGGTTCGACTTGTTAGCCGTTAGCGTATGCCGTATGCTCACGGAAAGGTATCGATATGTTATCTTACCTCTCAAACACAAGCCGTTTCCACGTTTTCCCTCCTCCAGCAGATCTGCAGCGTGCTGAACGCACCTCTGATAGCGGGTTTTCCGTCCGGAAATGTTTATTTAAACAGTGCCTAGCGGTTTACAGACCTCCGTCTCCACATTTAGCCGTTTATTCCAACGACGCGGTGACGTCGGTGACGTAGCGCCCCTACGTCACCACGTCCGTGCGTCTATGATGATGCATTCAACGCCGGTCGGAATTGCGGCACTTTGACGAGGACCCATTGGTTTGAATAGAGAAAAAAACGATCATAAAAACGTTATTATCTCGAAAAGTATCCCAGTATAAATTACCAAAAGATATAGCGGCCGTCAGCGGATATGGCACGATGTTTTAAAGGTTGAACGGTGACAATAGGACAGGAACTGTGAGGCAAGTTGCGTGACGAAGAACTGAGCAACTAGTTAGAATAAAGGAGAATAAAGAATAAAGAATTCCATTCTGTGGATCTCAATAGGTTGATACTGTTTCCCAACAGCATCCACCCAAATAGCAAAAATGCAGTTTAGTGTTTCTTTAAGGTGAATCTAAAGGGCTTGTCATGGCCTAGGGACTGTATTTTTCCATAGAGCCGGTGGTTCTACCTCTGGGCAGAGTCACCTCATTTCAGCATGTTATCCACATAATCAGCAAATTTAGGACCAGCGCTCCGAGCAACTCTTTGCCCGATCTTTGGCTAACCTGTGTTATTGTAGATTGCCACAGCTGTTGTGTGATTTATCATAGTGATTACTACTGCTTACCTTTTGTTATCTTTGCCTGAGTTGTGTTGCTGAGTGGGGGTAGATGACATCAATGTATCAATTTACTGATTTCTGCCTTTAGCTGGATAAAAACGTCACACACAAAAAATCATCTCAGTGGTTTTTTAAACATGATGATGAATTCAATATACTAAAATGGGCTCCATGGTCACGGCAGGAACCCATAAATACAATATGAGGACAGTATAGTGGATAACTCAAAAATGACAAACTCAGTGACTGATGACCATCATCCCTACGCTGTGTGTTTCCTCCGTGTTTCTGTGGATGTATGTTCTCATGCTCTGGTTTATTTTTGTATTGTCTTTTTCCCTCGTGCCTCCCCGTGGATTATTTTTATGTTCCAGTTTATTTTGTATTTTTTGATTCAATCAGCAAATGAAGTTATTTTTTGATTTCCTCGCCGGCCTCCGTGAAGTCTGCTCTGGGGTCCTTCTCCTGTCTGCACACAGCCCGTTATGACACAGAGGTCACCAACTTTCTGCAGAGTCGGTCACTATAGAACTCCAAACTGTGTGTGGCCTTCAGATTAGCTCAAGAACGTTGTAAAGAGAGCTTCATTCAATAATTCAGCTGCTCCTGAGCCTTAAGTCACCAAGCACAATGCAAAGTGTTCACCTGAGGCGCTGTAACTCAGAAGGCAGAGCGGGACATCCAATATTTGGAGGGTAGCTGCATCACTCCATGTCTGCGCCAGTCTACATGCCAAATATCCTTGGGCAAGATACTAACCCAAAGAATGCTAGAGAGAAAGTGGTTGTGTAAATGAGGCATGCTGTCTAAAGAGCTTTGAGTGCTCAGGTAGAGTACAAAAGCACTATTTGTGCATTTCCCCTCTTTGTGTCTCCTCCTGTTGTCTTCCAAGTCCGTCTAGTTTCCCTCAGCATTTTCCTTCTCCTGGCTCCGGTTTCATGCTGTGTAAATTAGTCTGCGTCTTGGTGTTTTTGCTTTTGTTTGTTATGTTTATTTACAATTTGTGCCACCCAAATCAACTCGTGACTGGTATATGAATGTCAAAAGCTCTTGGATCTTCAACATTTGCTGACTAATCAGCAAGGACAAGGAACGGGGTATCCACCACCCCTGCCTGGTGTTCCTACTTACTTGCTTCGTGGACCGCTTCCCCCTGCTCGGTAAACATGCCGGTGGGCTAGTGAAGCTTAAAGCTTGCCTTACCTTTTCTCTAGCGCCTGCCTCTGTGGATTGTAATCCGCTACATCGCATTCCAAGACGTTTTCTGGATCCTCCTGCCTCTTGCTTGGTTTCTGTCATGGGATCAGGAGGGCATGAAACTGCTCGCCGGTGTTTTTTGCAGCTCGGGAGTCGTGGAATAAACTTTGTGACTCTGCCCCCATTAACTTGGGCTTTAACCTCATTGAAGCTGTCCCGATTCCAGCTTCAATGAGGCTTTAATAAATGCCTGGTCCTTAGAAAATAGGAATATTGACTGTTTGGAAAAATAACTGTCATTGCAAACAACTCCTTGTACCAGATCCCCCCTCTAGGTTTGAACTTCTGATGTTTGAACTGGGGCGTTCTCAACCGATTGTGTGTGCGGTAATTTACCGACCACTGAGGTTTAGCAAAGACTTTTTAAACGACTTTTCATGTTTGTTGGCTGATATTGTGCCTAAACACGATTGGATTTTAATTGTTGGTGATTTTAATATTCATGTCCTGCTGCCCTGATGGACTGCTTGTTCAGGAGTTTTTAAATCTTATTCAGTCTTTTAACTTTGTACAGTTTGTACAAGGCCCTACACACCAGCAAGGGCACATTCTTGACCTGGTGTTATCGTGTGGTTTATCTATTTCTAATTTGGAAATTGGGGATCCCGTGTTTTCTGACCACAAACCTGTTCTATTTGACATTTCTCTTGTACAGGAGTTCAAAGCTTGCGCCCCACCCAGGCGCTGTCGAATATTTTATTCTTCCACTGCTGTGCCTTTCTCCTCAACTTATAGAGTAAAAATCTGTTTATTGACCCTGAGATTACTTCAGGTCTTAGTTTTGATGAGCTACTATTGCAGTTTCATGAAACCTGTGCTGAGTCCTTAAACATTGTGGCCCCATTAAAAACCAGGTGCCCAAAACGTGTTCCCCAACCCTGGTTAAATGAATCCATTTGAACGGTCAGATGTAAATGTAGTAGAGCAGAGTGAAAGTGGAAGAAATATTAATTGCAGGTTTCTTCTGAAATGTTAAAGCATTGTTGGAAATGCTATCAAAATACAGTGAAAAATGAGAAAAACAGACATTTTTCTCATCTTATCGAATCAAATTGTCATAATCCCTGCGTTCTTTGTAACACCATCAGTTCTATTTTAAATGTGTCCCAGTCTACCACCCTGGAAGGCTCTGTGGACAGATGTAATCAATGTCTCTTTTTTTTTTTTTTTTTTGCACACAAGGTTGAATCCATCAGGCAAATGAAACTGTCTGGTTCTCTTGTGGATGTTATCCCTGCATGGCTCTTAAAAGAGCATCAGTCCTTAGTATTATAAATAGCAGTATTACCTCCAGTGTGGTTCCTGATAGTTTGGAACTCTATTAAAAAAGCCTGGCCTTGACCCTTCAGTTTGCTCAAATTTTAGACCCATTTCTAGACTTCCATTCCTTTCAAAGTTATTGGAAAAAATATTTTTTATCCAACTAAATATGTTTTTAGATGCAAATGGCATCACGGAAGTTCATGACAGAATTAATTTCAAAGTATTCACATTTGATTATATATGCCTAAATTGTCTTGCTCCTCAATACCTTTCCGAATTACTCCAGCCTTGTACTCCTTTATGGACCCTCAGATCAGTTAATCAGCTGCTGTTGGGGGTCCCTAAATCTAGACTAAAGCGTAGAGGAGAATGAGCCTTTTCAATTATGGCCCCTAAACTTTGGAATTTCCTGCCTTTAAACATTAGACAGGCATCTTCGCTTTCTGTTTTTAAGGTGATTTTGAAAACACACCTTTTTTTTGTGAGCGGTGTGAGTTGATTTGATTATTATGTTTACTATGCGCTTTATTATCTTTTTATGTGAATGTCTGTGTTTTTGTTTCTGTTTTATTTAGTTTGGATCCAACATTTTTTTTTCTTTTTTTTGCAGCTGGGGTGGACAAGGATAAGCATCAGACTTTCAAATGAATTAAAAATCTGTCTTGGTCTTTGGTTGATTAATAGGCTGGTGTTGATTCATTTAAATCAACATAATCATCCTGCTGCAACCAGGTTTCTGTAAGGCAGAGTAAATTTGTTGATCAATTATTAAGTCATGTACTAACAGAGACTTGGAAGAGAGAGATCTAATATTTCATAATCCGCATTTCACTGTTTTACTCTTTAGTGCAGATGTCGATACTGTATTATTCTGTTTTTTGTGATTTTTTTTTATGTTTAAGTAATTTTCTGATTTTGTTTGATTTTAGTTTGTTTTGTAGCTGACACAGTCTCTATGGGGATGGGGCATAACAGAAGGAGAGAAGCTGCAGGGAGGCATGTAAGACTTCAACTCTGCATCATGATCCCAAACATGTCACTCCTGGTCCAATTGGTAAGTGGACCAGAGAAAACTACAGTCTACTGGATAATGAACAAAATACTAAATCAAAAACAATCTGCAGCTAAAAGAGTCATCATCATGTTCAGTGTGGTATCATGCAAAGTGCATCATTTGTTTGACTGATGCCCATCTTTAGACCACATTGAGTAATACACTTGCACATCCTGACATACTGTTGGCTGGATAGCAGTGAAGAGCAGTGTGTGTGTTTAGATTAAAACAAGACTAAAACGAGAACAACAAATAGTAAGATGGATTATTATTATTGTTATTAGTAGTAGTAGTAGTAGTAGTAGAATTAGTAGTAGTAGTAGTATGTTAATTTTCACTGGTTATTAAAAGCTCATTAAAAGATGTTCAGTTAGCACCAGTCACACCTACACACGGGTCACCATACGAAGTATAAAGTTGAATCTTTTTTGTGTATTTGTTAGAGGCATTGCCTATTTGGGTAAATATCTTAAATAATCATCTTTGCAGTTCATAAAGTTTTTGATATTGCTGAATTTTTTCAAATGTAATATTTAAAATGTATGAAAAAAATTGTTTCTAAGTAAGTTCATTTTATTTTCAGCACATTCACCACAACGCAAAACACCCCCAAAGAAAAACAGTTTTTCTCCAGTAACAGAAGAATTTATGTGAGTGTTTGTTTATTTATTTGTAGATTGAATGTGATAAAACAAGTCATTTTTATTGTTGTATTTTATTATTTATATCTTATAATCTTATAATAGCAATCAACATATAATCTACCTTATCTTCCAATATCATATCTATTTGCTTTTCATATATCAAATATCATAGCATCATCAGTATACTGTAAAGTCTAATTGGTGCTGCAAAAATGAACATGAAGGTGGATTTTGATTAATCCTGACTAACTTTTTTTCCTCTCTTTTCTTTCCACACAAGGCCCAAACACCACATTAAGCAGCATGTCAGATAACTCGTCTTTCTCTACCTTAAACTGCTTTAACTCAAGCATTGGGATTTCAATGATCATTTCTTTTTTCATCACCAAGATATTTGTTGCTCTTTTTCTCTCCATCCTCATTCTCTATGTGGGTTACCAACGATGGCAGCGGCAGTCCAACTTGGCAGCAACAAGTCACTCGGACATTTTCACCTATCATGTGACTGTCATTGAACTCATATATGTATTGGGGACTGTTGCTTACTTATGTGGCACATACATTCATAACTTACTGATGCTTCTAATGGGGATCTATTCAGCTTCTTTAGTCTACCCTGCAGAGATATTCTTTAACATTGTGACATGTGTGGAGCGTTACCTGGCTGTGGTTCACCCCATCACCTATATGGGGCTGAGACAGTCGGGTGGGGTCAGGATCAGAAACATCTGCATTGGCTGTGTGTGGTTGCTGTGCTTTGGTTGGCTTGGAGTAACAGCTCGATATTACCCTGAGATTCCCTATATTCAATTTTTCTGTATGATGGCGGCATCGTTAATGATCGTCTCTTTTTGTAGCCTCTCTGTTCTCTGTGTTCTGATTCGTCCAGGTCCAGGGGAAGTGGGAGCAAACAGGGAGAAGATTGATCATTCAAAACAGAAAGCTTTCTACACCATCACAGCAATAATGATAGTCCTGTTGGTGTCTTTTCTAGGAATGATTGTTACAGTTGGTCTGTATAACTCAAATCTGTTAGGTAACACAGACAGGTGTGTCATGCTCTTGTCTGGAAGCTGGTTCACTCTGCCAATGAGTCTGATTTTACCTCTATTGTTTCTACACAGAGCAGGAAAACTGTCCTGCAGCTGTGTCAGCAAAAAGTAAAAAATAAAGTAAGTAACTAAAATTGATAATAATGAAACTAATAATGATAAAAAGATTAATAATGCATACACATGTGTTACATTGTTCACAAACATTTGTACCATTTCGTTAGTTAAACTACGAACACTATGGAAAATGAAATGAAATAAAAGCTGTTATAGAATAAAAAAGATTTAGAAACATCAGGTACTGAAGTCAGTGGAAAAGAAACATAAAAAAGCTGGTGCTACTAATCTCTGTGGATTTCTTTTCATTGAAATTATTTCATCACATCTCCACAAATAAGATGAAAGACAGCTTTTTTTACACGACTGATATATTTACATTGCATAAATATTCTAGTAAAACTTGTTTTTTCTCATTAACATGTGACTTTGAAAGACTGAATGAGTCAGTGTGATGCCTGAATAGTAAAATAATTGCAATAAAGTGAAGTGTTCATTAAACCTTCTGACAATTAAAAAATAATAATAAATTAAATTAACTACCAGTTTCCATTTGTTTTAATTTGTATATTTTTTTTTTGCTTTTTTGTCCAGTTTATTGCTCACAGTTGCACTGCACCTGTCTGATTTTACACTTTAGGTTGTTCAGGTCAAAAAGAGTCACACTGATGATGTGGAGGTCTCAAAAACATCAAATTTGATATCCCAAATGTTTATTGTGTTTTTTGGACAAAAAAACCCCCGAAAAAAATAATATTTGCAAAATGCATTCAATCCCTTCCTCTAAGACAGTGGTCTCCAACTCCAGGCCTCGAGGGCCGGTGTCCTGCAGGTTTTTGATAACACCCTGGGTCAGCACACCTGAATCAAATGATGAGTTCATTACTAGACCTCTGGAGAATTTCAAGACATGTTGAGGAGATCGTTTAACCATTTAAATCAGATGTGGTGGAACAAGGACACATCTAAAACCTGCAGGACACCGGCCCTCGAGGCCTGGAGTTGGAGACCCCTGCTCTAAGACACTATGTCACCTTCTGCATTTGGCTTTATTTAACAGCCCTGTTTGGTCTCTAAGAAACTACACAACAAAGTTCCCCAAATCTTATTCTGTTCATCTGGATGTAGCGTTTTTAGTGGGAGAAACGTTTTGTCGCTCATCAGAGTGACTTCATCAGTCTCAGCTGATCATCTGTCTCATACTCACCTAATGACGCTTATGCGTAAGTTCAATAAGGAAGATCTGTGCTCTCACATCTGTCCGCTCCCAGGTGCTGCCGGCTACACTTTATCACTCCCTCCTTCCCACGCTGTCAAAGCATTTTGTGTCATCACTGGTTTAGTCCCATCACCTTCTCCAGACTCCTTTAAAGTATGCAGTTTCATGCTTCCTTTAAAGTATGCAGTTTCATGTTGCATACTTTAAATCTCACTGTGCAACTGTCATTCTACTTCGCAGATGCATTGGTACATTGTGTTCATGTCTTTGCCACATTTGCGATATGTTGCTCTTATTCATCTTAATCGTTTGCAGCATAATCTACGATTGTTGTCCCCAATTCTTTATTGTCTGGGCTGGATAAACTTCACAACACAATATTCATCTCATCAACCATTTATTTTCCGGAAAAGAGAGCTGCTCAGACAACAACGTCCCGAGCAGGTCTGAGGGGCAGTTCCCCCGACCGCACAATATCATATCATCAAAGTCCCTCCTTACAATTCATTCCCAAAACAACGACATCTTCCCAAGGACTTAGTTTCAGAGCTGACAGCCGACACCTGGACTTACCCTCCAGTCTAGACGCGATAACAACCTATTATTTTCCCACCCAATTTATTATTTTCCTTCTGAATATCAACTTCTTCAATGTCAGCATGTCAAGTCTGGAACCAAGTGTCATGACTTTAAACGTTCTACCATATCAGACTCTCCTGCCACAATAATGAATTCACATGCATGGTTAACATATCAAACAGAGTCTAACATACTATACTCCTTAATAATACAATATTCTAAAATCTAACTGACTATGTTTCCTAATCAATGCACAAAACCTACTCACTAATATACTGCTATAATAAACTAACACTACAATATTTTGAATTATTCAAGCTATCTATATTTTCCACCCTGAAGCTTACACAAAGGCCTGATAACAATATCAGGTTAACTGTAAATATGCATAGATATTAATACATATATTTCCACAAAATACCATGTTTTATGTTATAATATGACATCATCACACTAGTTAAATGTCGATTCTCAGCACGATCCAGCCATCATCGCTGCCCTGTACACAATTGTAAATGCAGAATTTGATGATTTCGCATCACATTACACCCAGCCGACAATTCTCGCTTCAGCGATGTCATACTAGCTCTTGCCTTAACGCCATGCATTTATTCAATTTCAGGAGCTTTTTCCATTTATACATCTGCAAGCTTTAACTCCTTTTGGTAAAATTTGGTGAGTGCATGAGCAGCAAAACCCAAATTCCTCCTTCCCTTTGCTCCTCTCTCTCTCTCTCGTTTGACTCTTGACGGAGGCGGTCGCACTTCTCTCCCTCTCCTCGCCCTTATCTTTCCTGCTTAGCTTCTCAAGTCTTTTGTTTAGTTTTTGTGTATTTGTATTTCCCACCCTGAAGAGACTCACAACTATGTTCTTTAAAACCTAAAAGAGTAATTATGGATTTGATCAACTGGTCAACTGAATACAACTGACACTCTCTTCTTGATGAAAAGCCTGGGCTCAGGAGAGCCTTAATGTTCTGGTGGGACTTTCACAGCCGGACACACGATGGACAGTTGGAGGATCTGAAGGGTCGTGTGCTTGGCAGGACTGTCGATTGAGGACACTGAAGACATTTACCTTTTTGGCACCTTGATAACAGGGCTCTTGCTGATTGGAGCTGGCTTGGCCCTGGCTTATTAAAAATTGAAGAAAGTGGCTACGGCTGTTCAAACCCCCACAAGGCTAGCCACTATGATTGAGATGATGGGGAGAGCCGTGAGTAATCAGTCTGTGCTCATTGATCACAACACGGATAACTGTAACTGGAGGGCTAACTCCTCCTGGTATACCTTCACAGGCAGCGCGACCCACTCCTGGTAGAGAAAATCCACCATGTGGATCATGTCCTTGCAGTGCTCAGCAGAGGGGTTGTGAGCCACAGATGACAGTGCAACCTGAGCTACAGGTGACGAAGCAGCCTGGGCTACAGGTGACTGGACTGCAGGCTGAGCTACAGCTCTAGGGCCTCTAGGGCACGAGAGAGATGGCTGGACGGCCTCAACTGGGCCTCCAGCGGAAAAGGAGACACAAACAGGAACCGGCAATGACCGGGCAGCTGCTGCCCCCACCCGAGGAACTGACACGGGTGCAGGGACTAGCAGCGCCTCAGCCGGCCTGGGAACCAAGGCAGGGACCAGCTGGACCTCAGCCTCACTCACCCGAGGAACTGAAAGGGATGCAGGGGAAAACTGGGCCTGAGCTGCCCTGGGAGCAGGAACACAGGAAAACAAAGGGTCAGGCTCAGCAAACACAGATTCGTCAAAGATGGGCTTAAGCTTTTTCCCACAGCGACGAGCAGTCTTAGCGGAGATATCAGCCTCCAGTGCGCAAGACAGCGACACCAAGGCTGGAGCGTGAATGTCTGGGAAAACACGGATAACTCCCACTTGGAGCGGCCGCGGCTTGGGTGCTGGAGAAGCAGCAGGTGGGAGTTTCTGGCAGCTCAGAGGCCCGCCGAGTTCCCTGGAAAATATGTCCGCAGTCAAGGGCTCGCCACGGCTTCCAGCGGAGCGCCTCCTCCAGCTGCCTCGCAAATCATGACATAATTTAAGGAGAACATGCGGCTAAACATGTCACTCGTGGTTCAATTGGGTAGGAGACCAGAAAATACTACAGTCTGGTTTCTTAAACATGACTATGAGTTCACTCTACTCAAAGAGGCTCCACAGTCACAACCAAAACACATCAATACAATATAAGGGCAGCATACTGGATAATACAAAGAATACACAATCAAAAACAACCTGCCAGTTCAGCAGCCAAAAGAGGCCATCACGTTGTTCAGTGTGGTATCATGCAAAGTCCATCATTTGTTTGACTGATGGCTGTCATGTCATCACATTCAGTAATACACTTATATATAAACTTACACACTGAGGGCTGGATACCAGTGAAGAGCAGCGTGTGAATTTGGATCAAAAGGAAAAGTAAATAAAAACGAGAGCCATAAATGGTACAGTGGAGACAATTATTATTATTATTATTGTTGTTGTTGTTGTTGTTGTTGTTAGTGTTGGTTTGTTAATTTCACATTAAGACAGTATTTCTTTATGTATTTATCTGAGATATTTCTTGTTTTGGTAAATATCTTATAAATATCTGCAGTTTATAAAATTTTTGGTATTATTTAATTTTTGGATGATATATTGAATGCATTTAAAAATGTATTTACTAGTACATTTTTTATAAAGTTTTCAAAGTAAAGTACATTTTTACTCCATTGCCTGAATGAAAGAATTTAAGATATTTATTGTTTTGTTTATTTTACATGTCAAAACATAATCAATTAAAACATTAAATTAGTTGATATCTTCTAATAGCAATCAACTTATTATATACATTGTCTTCCAATATCTCCTTGTGTAAAGTGCAAATGGTTGAACGATGTGCAGTGACTCCATCTGCGGCAAGAAGATGTTGTAGGTCTTTGGTGCTGGTCTGTGGGTTGACTCTGACTGTTCTCACCATTCGTCGCTTCTGTCTATCTGAGAGTTTTCTTGGTCTGCCACTTCGAGCCTTAACTTAAACTGAGCCTGTGGTCTTCCATTTCCTCAATATGTTCCTAACTGTGGAAACAGGCAGCTGAAATCTCTGAGACAGCTTTCTGTATCCTTCCCCTAAACCATGATGGTGAACAATCTGTGTCTTTAGCTCATTTGAAAGTTGTTTTGAGACCCCCATGTTGCCACTCGTCAGAGAACATTCAGTGAGGAGGGAAACTTACAATTGACCCCCTTAAATACTCTTTCTCATAATTAGATTCACCTGTTCAGTGAGCTCTGACCTATGTAGGTCAGAGCTCACTGAGCTTACCAAGCCCATTTGAGTTCCAATAATTAGATCTAAAGGTTTTGGAATCAATAAATGACAACAGTACCCAAATTTATGCACTGTTTAAAGAATTATTGCAAACTTTCTCTACATCCAATAAACTTCATTTCACATCTCAAATATCACTGTGTGTCTCCTATATGATATATTTAACTCACATTTATTATCATAGCGACCAACGATTTCCATCCATCCATCCTCAGCCGCTTATCCTTTTCAGGGTCGCGGGGGGCGCTGGAGCCTATCCCAGCTGTCTTAGGGCGAGCGACCAACGATTTCTACAGGAAAATCATGACGATCAACACGGTTGCTGAAACTTTCGCATCCCACTGTACATGAAAGCAGGTGATGATCAGTGTAAAACAGGGTCATGTGTTTGAATTAGAGCAAGTGGTGCGAACAGTCTTATGGTTATTGTTCATGAGTCCAACAGCGGAGGGGATGGAACTGTTCCTATGGTGACAGGTTCTGGTCCAAATGGACTGGAGCCTCCTGCCTGAGGGGAGGGGGTCGAAGAGACTGTGACCAGGGTGAGATGGGTCAGCTGTGATCCGAGCTGCACGCCCCAGTGTCCTGGCGGTGTACAGGTCCTGCAGAGATGGGAGTCTGCAGCCAATCACCTTCTCAGCAAAGCGCACAAATGCTGCAGTCTCTGTTTGTCCCTGGTGGTGGCTCCAGCGTACCACACGGTGATGGAGGAGGTGAGGATGGACTCGATGATCGCAGTGTAGAATTGCACCATCGTCCGGGTTGGCAGGTTGAATTTCTTCAGCTGCCTCAGGAAGAACATCCTCTGCTGGGCTTTCTGTATGACGGAAGTGATGGTGGGCTCCCACTTGAGGTCTTGGGGGATGGTGGTACCCAGGAAGCGGAATGAGTCCACAGTGGTAGTGAGGGTGTCGGTCAGGATGATCGAGCAGAGTGGGGCTGTGTGCCTCCTAAAGTCCACAATAATCTCCACTGTCTTCTGGGCGTTCAGCACCAGGTTGTTACGGCTGCACCAGAACACCAGACGTTCAGCCTCCATCCAGTAGGCAGACTCATCCCCATCCGAGATGAGACCGATAATAGTGGTGTCGTCTGCAAACTTAATTAGCTTGACAGATTGGTGGTTGGAGATACAGGTACCGGTAGAAGAACACAGCCCTGAGGGGAGCCGGTGCTGATGGTCCGGGAGTCGGAGACATTCTTTCCCAGCCTCACATGTTGCTTCCCATGCGTCAGGAAGTCAGTGATCCACCGGCAGATGGGATCAGGCACATTCATCTGGGAAAGTTTGCCTTGGAGAAGGTTGATTGCATCGTCTACAGACCTGTTGGCTCTGTATGCAAACTGCAGGGGGTCCAGTAGGGGGCCATGAGGGTCATGAAAAAGGACAGAAGCAGGTGCTCAAAAGACTTCATGACCACAGATGTCAGAGTGATAGTGGCTTTAGCTTCACATGACTCAAAACAGAATTGCAAATCAAAGGTTGTTCCTTTGTTGATGTATGCACCTTCTGATTTCTGGTTCTAGTAGGATAAAAAAAAGTCACAGCGCAAAATCATCTCACACTGGTTTCTTAAACATGATAATGAGTTCACTGTACTGGGCTCCACAGTCACAACCAAAATATATCAATACAATATAAGGACAGCATACTGGATAACAGAAAGAATACACAATCAAAAACAACCTGCCAGTTCAGCAGCCAAAAGAGGCCATCACGTTGTTCAGTGTGGTATCATGCAAAGCCCATCATTTGTTTGACTGGTGGCTGACATGTCACCACATTCAGTACTAGACTTGCACACAGACTTGCACACTGAGGGCTGGATACCAGTGAAGAGCAGCGTGTGAATTTGGATCAAAAGGAAAAGTAAATAAAAGCAAGAGCCATAAATGGCATGGTGGAGACTATTATTATTATTATTATTATTATTGACTTTGACATTTCTACATTTCTTGTAAATTTTTACTTCAGTTTACACCTCATGCAGTCACTGTACAAGGTAAAGATGTTTTTTTTTTAATGTATTTATCTGAGATATTGCTTATTTTGGTAAATATCTTATAAATATCTGCAGTTTATAAAATTTGTGGTATTTTTGAATTGTTTGATGATATTTTAAATGTATTTAAAAAATGGATTTACTAGTACATTTATTATAATGTCTTCAGTAGTTTCACTACAACACTTTACAAAACGCCACCAAAGTAAAATACATTTTTAGTCCATTGCCTGAATGAAAGAATTTAAGTTATTTATTGTTTTAGTTATTTTAAGACTTAATATATCAAAACAAAATCAATTAAAACATTAAATTAGTTTTTATCTTCTAAGAGCAATCAAACAATTATACACATTGTCTTGCAATATCATATCTATTTGCTATTCATATATCAAATATCATAGTATCATCAGTATACTGTAAAGTCTAATTGGTGCTGCAAAAATGAATATGAAGGTGGATTTTGACTAAATATTGTTTCCTGAATAACTTGTTTTCCCCTCTTTTTTTTCCACACAAGGCCCAAACACCACATTAAGCAGCATGTCAAATAACTCGTCTTCCTCTGTCTTTGACTGCTATACCTCAAGCATTGGGATTTCGATGATCATTTCTTTTTTCATCACCAAGATATTAGTTGTTCTATTTGTCTCCATCCTCATTCTCTATGTGGGTTACCAACGATGGCAGCGGCAGTCCGTCTTGGCAGCAACAAGTCACTCTGACTTTTTCACCTATCATGTGACTGTCATTGAACTCATATATGTATTGTCGGTCAGTACTTACTTACTTGGGAGATATATTAATAACTCAGTGTTGATTTTAATTGGGATGTATTCATATTCTTTTGTCTACCCTGCAGAGGTATTCTTTAACACTGTGACATGTGTGGAGCGGTACCTGGCTGTTGTTCACCCCATCACCTATATGGGGCTGAGACAGTCGGGTGGGGTCAGGATCAGAAACATCTGCATTGGCTGTGTGTGGTTGATGTGCTTTGGTTGGCTTGGAGTAATAGCCCGATATAGCCCTGATTTTCCCTATGTTCTATATTTCTGTATCATGGTGGCCACATTAATGACCGTCTCTTTTTGTAGCCTCTCTGTTCTCTGTGTTCTGATTCGTCCAGGTCCAGGGGAAATGGGAGCAAACAGGGAGAAGATTGATCATTCCAAACAGAAAGCTTTCTACACCATCACAGCAATAATGATAGTCCTGTTTGTGTCTTTTATAGGAATGCTTGTTACAGCTGGGCTAAATAATTCAGATCTATTCAGTAACACAGAGATGTGTGTCATTTTCGTGTCTCCTGACTGGTTCACTTTGCCCATCAGTTTGATTTTACCTCTGTTGTTTCTACACAGAGCAGGAAAACTGTCATTTAGCTGTTTCACCAAAAAGTAAAAAATAATTACTAATTAATAATAAGGATAACAGAACTCAGATTTGTGAAACACAG
>VURO01046770.1:0-13129 GCA_015108175.1 Pelvicachromis taeniatus | reverse complement strand
CCAGCCTATATTAGTGATTGCCTTCAACCTTACACTCCATCCAGGTCCCTGAGGTCCTCTGACCAAGGCCTGCTTTCTGTCCCCAAAACCAGACTCAAGACCAGGGGAGACAGAGCCTTCTCCTCTGTAGCCCCTAAACTCTGGAACTCTCTTCCTCTGCCACTGAGGTCTGTTGACTCAGTGGTCTCTTTCAAAAAACAACTGAAAACTCACCTTTGTAAATCTGCCTATGCAACCTGCTAATGATCCAGTCTACTTTCTTTTCCCTCTGAATCTGTAAATTGTATGCATCTTTTTGTTGTTGTACAGTTGTACAGTTTTATATTCTCATGTAAAGTGCTTTGTGGTCTCTACCTTGAAAGGCGCTATGAAAATAAAGTTTTACTTATTTACTTACTTAGCTAACCTCATGCATGTCATGGGAGAACATGCAAACTCCACACAGAAAGGTCCCACGCTGGGTGTGAACCAAGGACCTTCTTGCTGTGAAGTAATACTGCAATCCCCCCATACTTAGGTTTTAGTGTCCATTAACTTTATTACCCTTTCTTGGACTTACTTTGAAAAAAGTGAACCCCCAATATTGTTGTTGTTTATTGTGACTGCCTTCATCATATTCAGCTTTGCAAATTTAGTTTGTGATGGGGTTCTTTTGTTTTGTTTTGTTTTGCAGTTTCATGTCATATATCCTGGAAAGTGTTTGGGAAACTTCAGAGGAAAGGAACCTGACTCCTACATGGTCTTGCTGATTAGTTAATAGATAGGAATTGGGCTCTTGTGTTCTTTTCTCTAAACTCATTTATATTGGTTGAACTTAACAAGGTAATTATCTTTCCAACTGACAATAAAAAAGATCATGTTACACTGCTAGCAGGGAGTGTTGATTAGCCTGTCGAAGCAGCAGTCACAGGCCATTTAGTCACCGCCAAACAGAAACGAGGGGTCCGCTAATGAGAGCTTTCAGTGGGGTCTAAAAACAAATTGTGATTGGTGTCTTCATAGGAATGAATGCGCAAACTGCCATGTTGTTTCTGGCAGTGAAAGGGTTCAGCGACACCCTTCAATTCCCAAACACAGAGGCAATTTGTGGATATGAGTCTGAGAACTTTTTTGAGACTCAAGTCACTGACTATCACCAGCAGTCAGCGAGTGATGGAGGAAGCATGCCTAATGCTTGCTTGTCTGGAAATAGTCTTAATATAAAATCCTCAATTCTGATTGATCAGCATATTCTTTTTTGCAGGTAAATTAAAGTGATGACAGTAACCATACCTGGGAAGCTGTGGAAAGTAACTCTGTCACCTGGCACTGCTCCGCCAGGAGGATCAAGAATTTCAACCTTATCTGGCGAGCTGGCGCACATGACCATAGCCTGGGACACAACTCCTCTCATCTTGGCTGGCTTCAGGTTGCACAGCAGGACTGCCATGCGGTTCTGCATCTGCATACAAAGAGAAAGAGGAACAACAAATTATATCCAGTTCTTTTGGTTAAAAACTATTTGATTTGTTTGGGGACAGGACTGAGAATTTCATAATACATCAGAAACAATAATGCTAATTCCAACGCCCTAATTTGAAATGACTGCATCCAAGGCTTTATGGTTTTTTTTTTTGCCTCATTTCAATAACCAAAGGAAGTAAAAACCCAGGAGACCTCTGAGGGTTACCACAATTTAAAAGCAGACAAAAGACAGTCTCCCTAAAAACTAAGAAAAAAACAATCAGGATTTTGACAAGATGATGCATTCCAGATCTAAGAGAATTAGACCTTTTTTATTGACTTATTTTTAAATTGTAGGACATCTTTTAGTTCAATTTAACTTTATTTATATAGCACCAAATCATAACAGTTGCCTCAATCCGCTTTACATTATACAGTGAAGATCCTACAATCATAAGGTCTGCTACATGAATCTAAAAATTACTCATTGTTCTGTTGGATTCAGTTTTATGATTCATGTCTCTGCAGTTTTAGAAAGCTGGAGAAAGTACAGAAAAGTTATAAAACAGA
Organism: Pelvicachromis taeniatus; assembly: GCA_015108175.1. NCBI lineage: Eukaryota > Metazoa > Chordata > Actinopteri > Cichliformes > Cichlidae > Pelvicachromis > Pelvicachromis taeniatus. The sequence continues at coordinate 11,116 of VURO01046770.1, read as the reverse complement.
ATTTCCATAAAGACACAGAAATAAAAAAAGGAATTTGGTTTTAGTTTTATTGCCTTGCTGCGGGACTGAATGGCTTGGGGATAGGATGCTGAGCAAAGTGGGAGCGAATTCGATGGAATGTGTGGAGAGCCAGGAGGGTTTTTGGCTGTGGAGGCGGGGGGAGTTGTAGCTGAGCTGAGAAGAAAATCCAGAGTGTGGAGAGCTAATCCGAGAAAAATAAAAAGTAAAATCAGGAGCTCAGAGGCTGAATCAAACAAAGCTTAGTACGTGAATGGCTGCAAACTGAGGTGAAGCAGTGTGGATGAGTGTGGACGAGAGGCTGCAGGTCCAGTGAAGTGCGCGCAGATAAACTTTCACCGTTGTACTTTTGCAATAATTAAAAAGAGATTTTAATACATTATTTTGCTGTAGCCAGCTGTGAAGTGAATTTAAAATGCAGCCGGTGAGCCGGTCAGTCTGTTTCACAGCGAACGCGCTGTTTTTTTTTTTTAATAATTGTTTTTATTTTAGTGTAACTAATACCACAAGTTATCAAAAATTATTTTTTAATTTTTCCATAATGTTCTACTTCTAGAATACTGAACTTATTTCCATGTGTTGGGTTTTATGTTGTTTGTCGTATCCTTTGTTTATCTAATAAAATTCGAATACACATTTTACTTTATTTTATTTTAAACAAATCTAAATCATTTGTAAACAAATAAACCCTGTAAAACTTTATTGTAAACATGTGTTTTCTCTAATGTTACTTATAACTGGAAAACTTATCTTGTCTGAAGGAGTAATACTGTACCTGGTCCAGAGGTATGTGTTTGACCAGTCCGCTGACCACTGTTCTGGGGGCAGCCTCTCCCACATCAATCTGCTCCACATAGAGACTGTCAGCGTCCGGGTGCTTCTCTGCAGCGATTATACGGCCGATACGCAGGTCCAGACGAGACACATCCACCTTGGCATCCTCTTGGTTGGGGGCAGCCTGTTTCTTCTCAGCTTTCTCCCCTGCAGAAATAATAATGAAAAAAAAATTAATAAATTGGCAAATATTTTCACACTAAGAGTGTACAGGAACATGGTTTAATTTAAAATTTCACATTTCAGTGCCTGAAATGCTTTTAAAAAGAAAATCAAACAGTAGCAGCTATTCATCATGTATGAAAGGAAACATCTGCTGAAGAACATCTGTGACAGGTTTTATGGTATTATAATAAATGTGAATAATATTACAGGAAATATGTATTTTAAAGCATAAAGAATATTTGCAGCCAATGGTAACTTCCCAAGGAATCTTGCAGAAAATAAACCATAGCTGAAACAATATCACAAATGTAGGTTTCAAATTAAGTCAGACTCCACAAAGTCCATCAATGACAGGCCTCGGGGATGGGTGTCTGGCGTGTGCCTCATGTGAACCATACAGACGAGGACAAAATTATTAGTCACCCAATGAAATAACATTTCTAGACATAGCAATTTTCTTTAGAAAGTATAAATAATTTCTTTGCACACAAAAACTGAATAATTTAATTAAAAAACAAAAATGACCAGGGTAAATATTATTTACCTCCCCCCTGAAAAATGAACAGTTATGTCTATAACTTCTGTTCCCTGAAGGAGAGGAACGAGGTACAACACAGAAGTATGGGATATCGTGTGTCCTGGCTGAAGAAACCTTTATTCACGCCTTTAAGGCAGATGACCTGTGATGACATACGCACCGCCCCGCCTGCACATATACCCCATCATCACAGTGATCCCTCAGTTCGCTCTTCAACAAGCTAAGCTGGGCAGTGGGGTCACCTTGTGTTGTACCTCGTTCCTCTCTTTCAGGGAACAGAAGTTATAGACATAACTGTTGGTTAATTTCAAGGGATTCACTCAACACTCAACGTACAACACATAGCTGAATATATGCTCTGAGGGGCATATATTCATGCCCCTCAGAGCAGCCACCGAACTGGAGTTGGACCACCAACACCACCACAGTGTGCGATAGACCAAGCAGGAATGACAGTTTGAGCGAAGGAAGGGGCTGCAACGTCCAAACAATAAAACTGCACAAAAGTGTGCAGTGACGCCCAACTAGTTGCCACACAAATATCAGCTACAGGTACCTTTTAAAAAGGGCCCATGAGGTTCCCATTTCCCTGGTGGAATGAGCTCTCACCCCCTGGGGCAAAGCAAGACCCTTGGTGCTGTTCGCCAGTGAGATAGATTCTATAATCCAGTAAGATAACCTCGGTTTATACATAGCTCTACCTCTGGCTGGATTAGCGAAGACAACAAACAGCTGGTCACATAAACACACATTTTGACTGGGCTCAAGGTAGGTACGTAGCACAGACAAAGTCCGGAAACATGGGAAGGCGGTTTTTGGCCATCGTGGGCTCCGGTGGGAGGAAAAAGCCTGCGAACAACTTTTGAGGTGGCAGAGGAGCAGGCCAGTCCACCTGCAGCTTCTCAGCAGGTCATCGTGGCCGACTGGCACAGCAGCAGCGACACATTGGGCCGACAATGGTCAGGAGAGACCATTGTCGGCCCGGCTCGTCCTCCGACAAACCATGGACGTCCAGGCCGATGTCAAGCACGTCATAGTCTTTTTGGGGAGTGCTGATGGGCTTCAGCTGCATGGCTGTGCGCATGTCATCACAGGTCATCTGCCTTAAAGGCGTGAATAAAGGTTTCTTCAGCCTGGACACGCAAGGGTGTGATATTCCATACTTATGTGTTGTACTGAGTGAATCAACTGAAAGGGCACTGACCCTTTTATTGAGCCATAGCACAAATCACTGCTGTGCAGTGATGTACTTTAACTTTGTGATACTCAAAGCCTTTAAAATCAAGTTAAAACTAAGGATTATCCTCCAATAACATACAGCATAAACACTTCAAAAAGTTTTAGCTGTCACTTGACAAAACATCATGCCAAAAACAAAAGGAATCGGTTTAGGCTTGAGAAAAAGAGTTGTGGATTCTCAAAAAGCACAACATGTTATCAAGAGGTTATCAATGTTTCAAAGTGTCAATAACTGAAGTGAGAATTATCATCGAGAAATTCAGACAGAGACGCACAGTACAGAACAAGGCTGACAGCGGTGAAAAGAAAACTAGTGCGAGATGTGGCTAAAGACCCCAGAACAACTGCCAACATGCTAGTGAATGACTCAAGAGCCCAACAGCCTCAAAGAAGATGATCACTAGAACCCTGCACAGGAATGGACTGTGGTTGCAGATGAAAAATAAACATTCATATCTGCAGAAAAGACACACAAAATATGTATAGTAGAGCCCTTTGGCCACAGAGATGGAGAAAGAGGGGAAAGGCGTACAAAAAAACACCGTCTACACACTGTAACACATTGGTGGGAATATTATGCTGTGGTGAAGCTTCACATGTCTGGATCTGGGAATCTTGTCAAACTGGAAGGAATCATTAAGAAAGAAGGGTATGTGAAGATTTTGAAAGAAAACCTTGAGCAGTCAGCAGCAAAACTAGGTCTGGGTTGTAGTTTGTCTTCCAACACGACAACAATCCAAAACAAATGTTGTTCCTGGTGAAGAACTACCTCCAGAAGACCAAAGTGAATGCTGTTAGCAGGTCTGCACAAAGCCCTGGCTTGAATCTCATTGAAAAGCTGTGGGGTGAACTGGAGATCAAGTTCCATGCCAAAAGACCATCAAATCTGTAGCTTAAGAGATTCACCAAAGAAGAATGGGCTGGCATTCCTCAGGAGATGCGTGTGAGACTAATTGAAAACTACAACAGACAACTGCAGGCTGAAATCATTTTGTTTCTGTGTGCGAAGTTAAATAATGTAAGCATCAAAAATAAAACTAAGATGTTTGGAAAAGCTGTGATGTAAATTCCTTTACTTGGGAAATACTTAAAAAAAAAAAAAAAAAAAGATTTTGGTGAGGCGATATTAATCACATACTCCCAGGATTACAGAGTACATATTTTGACTTGGTGACAATATCAATACCCAAGTTTAGTTAAAGGAAAGTGCCACTAAATACTACTCTCTAGAGGTCAAGAAGCTTTCCTTCACTGTACTGTGATGAAATCATCTCAGTCTTCTATCATTCCTCAAAGGCCAAACTAGCTCTAAAGCATAGAAATTACAACTTGCATTTAATTTGAATTTATTGCTTCTACGCCAAGTTATCATTTCTCTATTGTGATGACAGCACAGTCACATAACATTACTTAAACTCCTCTGAAGCTGCACATGAGCTAATATAGTTTAGCTGGTGATAACTGTTGGAATGAAGTAAAGACTAAGTCATGATTTTTATGAACAGTTCTGAGGTCTGGATGTGAGAAAAGCCAGAAGCTTCAGTAAATTTGTCAGTGTCTTTCTAAATAGTAACCTCATAAACACACCCAGAGCCGACTGTTGTCTGTGTGTATGCTGCAGCACTCGCAATTAGGTCAAACAGGATTTCCTGAAACAGAAATAAATATTTGTTTTACTGCTAATTAATCCAGGTTTGTGACATGGATTTTCTTGTCTTATACTGTAAACTTGTCATAAATGTAAAACTGTTTAACTTCATAATAAAGTACACAAATGACGCACAGCCATGAAACATTAACATTAAATTACGCTCAAATTAGATCCATTTTAAAGCGCCTTGAGGCGACTGTTGTTGTGATTTGGCGCTATATAAATAAAATTGAATTGAATCCAATTAGTTGTGACATTGCACAAAGATGTCTTGCTATATATGTGGTTTACAAATTCCATAACAAATCAAACTTCACTGGATATTGTCCTGCAGAACCTGAGATCTTGGATCCATTAACAGGCTGTGGCAATGAGGCAGCCATGGAACAGGTGCTAGAGCAGGTTGTCCACTAATGAGAGTGATCCCAGATCCAACTACATAATAAAAGTCCCTGGACAAGTTGGTTTGCATCCAATAGTGCCTCACATGTCAGTGTGTGCGTGAATGGACCAGTAAGGAACATACTGTAAAGTCCTTTGTCTGCACATGTGTTCTGTTTTTATTCCTTAATGGTTCCACAATTTCTTATTTTCACTTGAAATTAGACATTTACATAGAGAAAGATGTTTGATTTCAATTTAATAAATGGTGGTTAATAATAGTTTTGCCTCACAGCCAGATGGTCCTACATTCAAAGGTTCCAGCCCCTGAATTAGACACGTGAAAGAAAATTAATGGATAGTGAACAGTTGCAAGACCCCCTATAGAGAACAAAGCAGTTATCAGTGACAGTAAATGTAGCACTGATTAAATCAGACTGAGTATGAACGGAGAAGCTAGGGTGGAGTTGGGTTGCAAAGCAGCTTGCAGATGGTCCAGTCCCTGCAGATGAGCTAAAGCAGCTTAAATAGTTGAGCCAGCTTGAAATGAGCTGATCTGCTAGGATTGTGGTTGAGCTTGGATTCATGGAGTGCCTGAACAGTGCGTTAACAAATGACCACACTGAAACAGAATACAAGCCATAAATACCACCATGTGGAATATCTGAAGAAGTTGAACAGCTTTGATTATGATTTCAGAACATACTAAAACATCAGTGGATTCATAAGAAGACCTCATCATGTAACAAGTTTGTTTCCATCTACCTTTTTTCTCTGGCTTCTTCTTTTTACCCTCATCTTTAGGAGAGATGTCCTTGACAGCAGCAACAGAGGGTGCTGAACCAGAAGGCGCTGGAGCAGAGGGTTTTGGAGGAGTGGGCTTTGAATTGCACTCAACAGTGGTGGCACTTGATGGCATGGGAACATCAAGCACTACAGAAAGATCAGATGCAAAATATTAGTAAAAAGTATGTGATTAAAAATTGACTCATGTATTCTGTGACTGATATCATCTAAACACACTCCATGTTTCCCAGATCTGATGTGAATGAATGAACAAACACACAGGAGCAAAGCTGCACTGGAGCAAAGTAGAGAATATTTAAATTTCCCATACACAACTTCTTAGTTGACCCTTTTCATGCACATGGCTGGTTGCATCAACATAATATGATGAAATGATATAGGGGGGTGCTTTATTTACACACCCAGTGGGAGGATTGCTCTCCTGATGCAAACTGTTTTGATGGGAAAATCACAGTGTCCAAGTTGATGGAAACAAGGAAATGGAACCATAAAGCAGGGAACAATGTCCGACAATAACTCTGTAGGAACAAGTAACCCCTCATTTCAGGCGCCTGATGTTTGAATTCCTACAAAATCCAGTGTCTATGTCTGACAAACATTGGTCTGCAGGCACACCACCGTCACCATAATGCTTTTAATTACCTTAATTCTATGTTGGGACCTGAGATCAGGACCTTTCCGGTTTACCTTGGAATTACAGGCAACAACCTCTAAAACTCTTAACATTCCCATTAAGTTTCCCTCTCGAGGTTTTTTCCACATTTAAACCAAATTTTTTCCATTTGCTATCAAAATATTACATAAGCTACAATCAGTAGTGAAATAGAGTGAAATATCAACACCAAGAAAAAAAATAAATGTGTGGCGATTAAGTGTAACCACTCTAAATGCCTCGGTAATTATTTGCTTATCATTGTTTCATGATATTTTAGAAATCTGGTTTTCAGACTGACATTTATTTTTCTGCAATATGCAGAGTTTCTCATTGAAATCCTTCACATAAGCATTTTGTATCAAAGCCAATGCCCAGTTTTCTAAAAAAGTGATCTGGATCTTCATCAGGATTGAACACGTTCTTGCTTTGGTCATTGCTAACATCTTCATCGAGCTTCATTAAAGTTAGCTTTGTAGATTTTGTGTAATCTCGTTGACAGAACAAAACAAACAGACAAAAAGGCACTGAAAACATACCTCCCCTGGAGGCAGATTTCCAAAGCGGAGGAATTTCTTTGACTTTCAAAAACCTTTATATTTATCCATGTTTTGATTGAGCCATTTTGAGTCACCTTAAAGTCATTGACAAGAAACCCCAAAACTAAACATCACAAACATATATACTGTGTGGAAAAACATTGTCTCGAGTTTATTGGAACACATTCCTCCGACTCTCCAAAACATATCCAGCTTTTTGAGCAAGGGTAAATTACTTATTTCTTCCAGCCCTCATTTTTTTCCTGCATCTTCTTTCTGGAAAGCATTAAATGGCCTCAGCTGTTTACCTTTCAATATCAATGTATGTCATAAGTGCAATAGCTGACACACATGTTCCCACCATGTAACTGGGAATTTTTGAAGCAGTGTGCTTGTTTTATAACCCCCGCGCCCCCCTCCCGCCAAAAAAAGAGCTGGTTATAATAGGTTAAGGCGAGAATGCACAAGATGTTATCATTGATAGCACAAACCAAACAAACGCTCTAATGAGCAACAACTAACATCAAATGGTCCTCAGGCGGGTGCTCACAACTGCTTCAAAAACTAGATATAAAGGATAACAACATCAAGGTCTTTTTGAAGACAAACATTTAATCTGTGATGGAAGCCTTGCCCAGAACACAAAGTCAACATACCTCCTCTTCTCTTTTCTTTCTCCAGCAGCTGCTTTTTAAGTTCCTCTATGTCGTTCTTTAATTTGGCATTTTCCACCATCAGTTTCTTCTCCTCTCTGACGCTGGCCTGGAGAGCTGAAGCAAGGCAAATTCTTGTTACTAGTCAGCACACAATTGAATGTAAACTCACACAAAGTTAACATAGAGTTTTACAGTTTTAAGACTGTACAGTTATGGCAAACATTTAAAATAAATGCAGCATCTTTGAGTTAAAGAACAGAAAAGAAAATGTAAACACTCATTCAACGTATCTCGTAAACATCTGCTCCCCCCCCCCCAAACATTGTTTTATTTCATGAGAATAATGAAGGAAAAATACAAAAACGAAATGTAACATTTTATTATTTATTACAGGTTAAGAGCATTGGAGTGGCATGTATACAGACTTTTTGCATCTAGCCAATCTAAACAAATTAGAAAATCAAACAAACTTCATTATAAACCAATATGTGGAATGTGAAAATATATTTCCACAAAATGCCGAAAGAATTTAAAATCACTTTATTTTAAAGAACATCGGCTTTTATAGTTTGATTGCAAGAAATTGATGATAAATAACGGCAAAAACTGAATGTAAAACAAACTAGATGTGTCCAAATCTGCACATTCATAAATCCCTACATACTTAAGGTGGCTGACAAATTTTTATACACAAGTGTATAAGCGTGTCTTACTGGCTTTCTCCTTCAGTAGCTGGACTTGCTGTTTGAGGTACTCAATGAGCTGATCGGCCTCAGCCGCCCGCTGCTCCAGCCTCAACAAAGGGTTGTGACTTGACATTTTGATCAATGAGCGGGCTAAAAACCTAAAACAAAATCAAAACAAGCATACAGTCAAAAACACTGAGCAGTCAAAGCACTTTATACAACATACCTCATTCACTGCAATGAACTTTTTCTACCCAAGTGTTTTCTGTGTAATATTCACACACATTCAATATTACACAGCAGTGCATCTGATGGATGCACTGCTGAGCAACTTGGGGTTAAGTGCCTCAACTTTTTGGCTACTCCCTTATTTCACAAAGGGTTGGTACAGCAGCTGGATCCGCATATTTGATGTGGCCCAGATTTTATATCGGATGCCCTTCCTCACTCACCCTCTCTTTTATCCAGGTACAGAACCAACGCTGTGAGTACACTAGCTTGTGACACCCCGAGGCTGGGTTTCTGCCTCCATCTGGTCTAAAATCAGGGGTCTTTTGCATGATAGGCAAATGTGTTAACCACTCCAATGTGGAGCCACTAACTTGTATAGTGTAAACAGAGTAAGAATACAGGTATATCAGGGTATACTCACAACACTGAGCACGTTTGAATCCTAAATTCCAGTTTGTTTAACCAGTGTAAATTGGCCCTGAGATGCATGTAGTGTTACTGCTAGCCACACCCATACAGGTAGGACAGGAAAGCATGTCACTACTTCCAAAAACTGCTTTGATTAGGCAGCTAAATGTCATAAAATAATGAATCTCATTGCGTTGTGCAAGTGCAATTCTCAAAAGCGTAAATGTCTGACAGAGGGAAGAATGAGCGTGGGCGAGGCGAGCAAAGACACTCAGGGCGTTTGCACACCTATAGTTCGTTTCCTCTGCTCTCAATCAGTTGATGAGTTTGTAAACTTAACTGTTTTTTGTGCCTTGGTTTCTTTTCACACAGAAAAAACTGCAAACCGCATGAGAATGTTCAGCCCCTTTATTGACCACACTGGGCAAAAAAAAAAACCTATTTGTATAACACTTTTCTAAACAAAGAATTACAAATTGCTTCACAGTTTGAATAACAACCACACATTAAAGATAACTATACATGTTCAAACATACAGACATGCAGACACATAACCAACATACACACTTTCATATATGTAAAAATTTGCAAATTATGGCCTAAAATAAGGGGAAATGATTAAGGGAATGCTAACCTAAAAATGTGCTTTAAAACAAATCAGAGAGTCAGCCAACTTGATAGGCTGCACAAGACCAAAATTTGGAGGGCATAACTTCAAAATTACAAAAGCCTCTTGTTTTAAAATTGGTCGGTGTAAGTGATGAGATGTCAGAAGTTCTGCTATACAAGTGGTTCATGGTACTCTGCTGCATCGCACAATGGTAAATGGACTGATTCTTACAGAGCATCCACTCCAAGTGCTTTACACAACATGTCTCATTTACCCATTGAGGAACACATTCCTACGTCAATGAATGCATCGTGCAACTTAGCGCATCTTGCCCAAGAAAACTTTGGAATGCAAACTGGAGCAGCCAGAGATTGAACCATCAACCTTCCAATAAGTAAATGACCTGCTCCAACTGCTGAGTCACAGCTACCCCAAATGCAAAGCATACATGGCTATGGAAAGGCGTTTAGTCTGTATCATACACCTGGTAATTGGTTTTGGATCAAGGTTGGATCACAATCTCACCATAAATGAACCACTGTGGAGTTTGTTTGAAACTGAACTAAGACTAGAGGTGGAGGGAAAAAAAACGATACTGCATAGTATCGCAATATTTTGTTTGGTAATAATGTATCGATACAGGGACAGCAGACATCGATATTTTAGTATAAAAACTTCCAGTCCACCAGATGGTGGTGTTGAGCTTTTTCTCTAGTGAGGTCAGCAGAGATTAGGTTAGCATGTGGGAAAGTTGATCAAACAAAGATGGAGGCAGAGAAAGAAATAAGGAAAGCACCATCTGTGTTTAAATCAAACGTCTGGACATATGAGATGGATAAATGAGATGGATATGACACACAGGATTTGCAAGGTGTGTCGTATAAAATAAAGTACTCTGGGAATACTACGAACATGAGGGCCCATCTTACACACCACCATCCAAAAATAACATTAACCGAGGATGGCAGAGCTAGCTCTAAATCAGCTCAACCAACGCTGGACACTCTACACTCTTAGCTTAACAAAGCTATATCCCAATTCAGAGCGAGCTAAGAAAATAATAAATCTATCACGTACTTCATCTGCAAATACCTACGTCCTTACAACATTGTGGAAAACGAGGGCTTTTCTTACATGCTAAAGAGGCTGGATCCCAGGTATGCGATACCATCACGACGTTTTTTCACGGACACAGCCTTACCCTATCTCTAAATAGACGTGAAGCATAAAGTTTGAGCAACGCAGAAAGGGTTGCATTAACTTGCGACACATTATATAAAATTATGTTTTGTTTTAATTTACCAGTTGTTTACTTTCAAATTCTTCAGTTGCTGAAGGGGCTGCATAGTTTTTACAAACTGCATGGTTCATAATAGCTAAAATTGTACAGTTGTTCTCAGATGGTTGCATTCAGTTAAGTTGGACTAGACTGTAATACAAACGGTTCAGTTTGTCAGCAATAAAACTGACAGAAATAAGAAAAAGACTGAGTGTGAGACTTTGTTATTAGATAAAATTAATATAGATAAAGTTTACCTTTATGGACAGAATCTGCAGTAAGTAAAAGTGATAAATCACAAAATGTCGTATTGCAATACTCAGAATATCGCAAAATATAAAAATAATTGCAATAATATCGTATTGTGAGTTAAGTATCGTGATAATATCGTATTGTTGGGTGTCTGGTGATTCCCACCTCTA
>VURO01046768.1:0-10876 GCA_015108175.1 Pelvicachromis taeniatus | reverse complement strand
AGTGCATACCTAAGTGTTTTTGCCATGTGTGCCTATATGCAGGAGTCTTTTAGGTGTTATGAGTCTCAGGGGTGACAGCATGATCGCGGGGGAGAGGGAGAAGTGAGAACTGGGGCGGAGGAGGGATACGGGGAATGTATATCATCATCTGGCCAGGTTTTTCTTTCCCGCCCCCTCACTACAGCTGTCCTCCGCGTCTGATGAAAGCCTTGCGCTGCTATATTTGTCCCTCAGTGATGAGGTGGAACTAATGGCTACTTTCACACCAGCTGATGTCATCAGCGTGCTGCGTCTGGGGAGCAGGAGTGTGGGATACCTGCTGGGAGCTTCTGTTGTCCAACAGCACATGCACATGAACACAAACACATGCACATATATAAATGCTCATATGAAGTCATGAGCTTGCGCGTTTTATACCTGATGCTCTCATCGGAAACTCCGAGGGCCGGAAATTTCAAGGGTCTGTTTAAAAGAATGGATTGCTGCCTTTGCTGAAAGTTTAATTAGAAAACTAATAACACTTTTATGGCTACAGGTAAATATGAAGCCATTAGCCTGTGAGCTTAACATGGCAGAAAAGATTGAAAGCAGGGGGAAGTTCTGTTCATATTTACCATACAGACACCCGGTAGAAGTGTGGTGTCATAAAGAGCATTTTCCCAAAATGTACTTTTCCTTTAATCTAATCTAATCTAATTATCTGCTGATTTATTTAAATACAAATCTAATAATCTCTTCCTCTGCTTCCTCTCTGTGCCTGTCCTCATCTGCCTCCAGCTAGTTAAAAGTAAGCAGTGTGTGGCACGCTGAGCACAGCCACATCTCTGTCACATCAACACCGTTAGGTCCTCATTTAGGGCCTGTGACTGCATGCAGTGGCATGTCAGCATCTGTCAGCTCTGTCAAGTGTGTATGTAGGCTTTTACGCTTCCTAATGTGAAACAGTTGACAGGTTATTACTGCCTTGACCACAGCTATAACCCAACTTTAACCTGGGAAATTTTTGGCTGGGTGCTCAATGTTTTGACAAGGTGATAGAAAAGTAAAGTTTTCTATACAGTCAACTCAAACATTGAGCCTAGGGTAAGCTGTACATTACTGTTCCCTGGCTATCATGTTTCCATTAGGATACATCTGTGATCAGATCATAAACTCAGTATGCTTTCAACGCTTCAATCGTTTGGCTATAAATACCTCGGATGCCCCCTCGGTGAAATTACCCCTTCAGCAGCCCTATCTCCTCTTGCCTTCCATCATTTTCATCCTCTAATGTACGTGAAGCCGCCAATAATGGTGCTAGATTACAAAGAGTGCGCGCAGCCCGTGTGTGTATGTTTTTTTACAGCTCGGAAATATCCCTGCAGTTAAGTGTAATTTATACAAAGAGGGCCACACATTTGACCCGTTCACGTGCACACGCTCACATACGCACACAGTCCGCTGTACTGTCTCTGCACCTCAGGGTGCGAGTGTGTGTGCTTGCATGTGTGTGCATTTAGCTCTGTACACTGCTGCTTAATAGAGTCCTCCATTGTGAGTAATGACCCCAGCTCTTTTCTGTTATTCTATCCAGACCAGCGGGCTAAAAGCTGCTGTAAGGATGAGAACGAGGGTCTCTCTGTTATTCCAAGGCAGTAAAAAATGAGGAGAAATTGCAATTAAATGAAAGGCTATTCTTCCGCTTTGCTGTTCCCAAACACACTTCTTTCATTCATTCATCTTTCATTACATTTCCTCCAACATTATGGGGATGTTAAAGGTAAAAGCGCAACATTAGACTTTTACCTTTAACATCCATAAATGCACATGTGTCAAACAATCGTTTGCTCTCCCTCTGAAGTGTTTTCTCACATAATCGCACAAGCACACATAAATTGTCCTCTGTCACCCATCCATGCGTTGCTATGAAGCAGCAGAGCCACACTATACTGCTTCTCTGCAGCGGGTTATAACGTATTCTCCCAGGGAGACGTGACAGGATGTGTTTATTGTTTATTTGTGAGTTTTTGTGTCTCAGATTATATTTCCACACCCTGCTCGTCTACGGTCCATCCTCTTTCTCCCCTTTAATTCCTTTTCCTCAGTCTGCTGCTTTTCCTCAGCATGTGTGAGCGAGCGAGAGGGCAGGTGCACGACTTAAACTTGTCGCTTTTGCAGATTTATGTCTGATTGGAGCGCTAGCTGTTTACCAGGAAACATCTGTCTGTATATTTGTCTGGGTGCAGACGAAGCTTATTGTTGAGACAAATGCACAGATGTTCGATCGATAAGCAGTGAAGCATGAGCCCTCGATGTGGTTTCAGCCACTGACTGAAAGTGTCTGGGTTTGAGTGTTTGCACCCATTTCTACCCATTCATTCCATTTCCACGTCTTCTGAAATGGGAAAGCGAGGAGGAGAAAAAACACCAGAATCATTAAAGTCAGACTGAGAAGAGTTTAAACACAACACGGAGATGTCTTTCTGTGTGCGCAAGTCTGTTTGCTGAAAATTAAACAGAAACAGCACACACTTGAATGCCAGAGTTTAAAGTAAATGTGCTTGTGTGTGCATTTTCTTTGAACTTGTGAGTCAGAAATAACTTTTAGCATTGCACAGAGGTGCTGATTTTCTGGTACAGTTGTGCTTTGAGCTAACATCAGCATGGAGTCGACTAATGAAGCTAATAGAACACACAAAAAAAAAATCTAACAGGGTGATCGCTGTCATATACCCTTTTAGGTTTATTGTAGGCCAGTGTGAATTATTTTGTATCCAAGACTGGCAGGAACATCATAAGTTGTCAGGGTGTCTATGTTTCTTAACCCAAAATGGACAAATTAAGAAATGATTTGATTATTGTGGTAGTGGAAAAGCCAAGAATGTATTTTTTTTCTGGGAAACACTAATATCTGTGTCGAATTTCATGAGTATTCATCCAGTAATTCTGGAAATACAAAACAGATAGACACCCCAGAGCTATAACACTGATGCTAAGTGGCTCCATAGCTTGCATGCTGTAGAACTATATGCAGATGCTATCCACATTTTGATCATGCTGTCATTAACTCCTATGGGTTATTAAGTAGATGCATGCCTATGTTAACATAGCACCACATGTCATGCAAAATTCCTGGCTGCATTCCTGCAGCCACTTAAACTGTCCTTTGTGCAAAGAATGTACGCTGACCTGTGAAGTGTCTGTTAAAGCAATAAGCTACAAGCTGTAGTCTGAACAGGGAGCAAAGCACAGAGAGGGAAAGGGAGGGAGGGAGCACTGGAGTTGAAACCAGAGATCGGGCCCGGCCCTTCACAACTGAAGGCCTAGCACCACCACCCCTGCAGCCTCCTTCAAGCCTTCATGTGATCCCATCTGCAGAAGCCAACTAGTAGAGGAAATGTCAGTCTTCTAGCTAGCCAGGAAACCACCATGCCCAAACATGGAGCTTCCTGCCCTGACACAACTCTTCCTGTAGGCTATGTAAGGACCTTCCTGCTCTCCTCTCTCCTTTCTCCCGCCTTCTCTCTTTCTCTCTCTCTCTCTTTGTTTGTCTTCCTCTCTCTCTCTCTCTCTCTCTCTCTCACTCTCCCACTCTTTTGGCAGGCTGCCCTTCGGCAAGCTGCCTGGATGCGAGCCTTTTTTTTTTCCCTCACCCTCTTGCAATGTGTGTATGTGTGTGTATATGCATGTGTGTGTTTACGCATATGTTTGTGTGTGTGTGTGTGTGTGTGTGTGTGTGTGTGTGTGTGTGTGTGTGTGTGTGTGTGTGTGTGTGTGTGTGTGTGTGTGCGAATGTTTACATTTTATGCTGGTCTGTCCACTGTCCAAATGTTTCAAAATATTTCAATATTGTTTCAACACAATTAAAATATGTAACCTAAATGTCCCAGGGGGCTCTCGGGGCTAATAGAGCATCCGGTCTTTTCCAGTTTTAACTGATTTGCCTACCACCTGTGGAGGAATGTTTTTGAGACATGCCACACCCTATGTGACATGTAAGGCTTCATCAAATTACAATCATGTCTGACATTTTTCATATGAACAGACATGACAGATTGGTAACCTGTCCAAGTGGATCCCGCCTCTTGCCCTTTAAAAGCTAGAACAGACAACAGTTTACCAATGAGTCTCAAAAAGTCTTATTATGAAAGAATAACAACCACCTAGAAGCTAATAATTGTGTTGTGCTAACTTGCAGAGCTGGTGATCAGGGACATGGTTTAGCCATTATTACCAACTAATTATCACCTGTTTGGTAGCATGTTGACTACTTGTTTCTATTGTAGGAGTCTTTGCAGCTGCTTTGCTACTTTTCTCTCTACTTTGCTCTTTGTTTTTAAGGTGCTCATGTTTCCTCCATTCTGTTCAATATGCGTCCCACTGAAACAGATTATTATTATTATTATTATTATTATTATTATTATTATTATGTAGCCTGTGTATTTTGCTCTCTCCTGAACAGCCTAAGCTGCACACTCATTGTGTTTCAGGGCCTTCAGTGTTAAAAAAAAATTAGACAGTCAGTTTTCAGTTTCAAAACGGACACCTCTCCACTGCGGACTGCCGCTGTGTCACCCCACAGGCAGCATGAGAACTTGTGAGCGAGTGGGGATTGAAGATGTAGAGGGAGAGCAAGAGAAGGCTACAAGCAAGCAGCTGAGGGTGAAATGAAGGCTAATATTGATGACAGCTTGCATAATATATTGAGTGTGTTGCATGAAAACATTTAAAGGAGCACAGTTCAGTTAACAAACTAACTACTGTTTTTAGCAAGTTTGAAAGTAAGATCTGCAACAAATGTGAACTGGCACACTGAGTCCAGCTAATCGAGAAGCAGTATAGGATTATTACTATCATTAATACAAAACATTACAGAACATTCTTGCCTTTTTCTCCCATTTTGGCTTCCCTTCATTGGCTCTCTGCTAAATTCTGAATCAAATTTAAAATCATTCCCTCATCATACAAGGTATGAATAATCATACCCCATCTTATCTTAAAGACATCATTATATCATATTGTCCCAATAGAGCACTTCGCTCTCAGACTGTGGGCTTACTTGCAGTTAGAGCTGAAGCAGGTGACCATGAACCCTCATTTAGTTACCAGGCCTAGGCTGCTGGGGCCTTCCAGATGCACCTGTGTGTGTCACTATTTGTTTATACGCCACTGCATTTAATCATTAGTTATTATTAATTTCTGGCTTCTTCCACAGCGTGCCTTTGTCCTATTTCCCTCCCCTCACCCACCTGTCTACAGAGAGTAGACAGAAAAGTACTAAAACAGCTGTCTGTATTTCAAATTAGTATTTCTTTTTTCTCATTCAAAACTGTTTAAGCTATCTTTTTACTCCCTACATTTTTTTAACAAATATCTATACTTTCTACTATTTTTGTCATGTCACTGCATGCCTTGCTAACATCAAACTGTCACAAACCCAAGGTTCGAGCAAGACGTGGACCCAAAACATTGACTCAACACTGACTAAATTCCCAACAAGACTTTACAAAGACAGCGGGGCTTGGTTAAACACAAATAATCATGAGGAGCCATCAGCCTTGAAGCGAACAGAACGGGAACTGTAACTCTCAGTAACTGAGATTACTGTAATGAAAAGATAGTTGAGTAAATCTAGAGGTGAGTATTGACTGAAGGGAGTTTGCTTACTTGCAGGCCAAGAATGAGAAGCTTCGGACAGGGTACTGTGGGATTGTCCTCAGTGGGGGGCAAGCCCTGAAGTCTGTTTCCTGAATTTCCAGAGGTGTCCAGGTGGAGCATGATGGGCACGAGGGAAGCAAGTGGGACCAGGGATTGGCAGGAACAGCAGCAACAAAGGGTGGACAGGCTTGATTTAAGAGATATGGAAAGCAGAGTTGTTGTGCCAGGATGCTGGAAGTTTGAGTCTTACTGAAGAGGGGCTGGTGATGGTCTTAATT
The DNA here is from genome assembly GCA_015108175.1 of Pelvicachromis taeniatus. NCBI lineage: Eukaryota > Metazoa > Chordata > Actinopteri > Cichliformes > Cichlidae > Pelvicachromis > Pelvicachromis taeniatus. The sequence goes on along the minus strand of VURO01046768.1, from coordinate 4,961 downwards.
TCTTATGGTCCTATGAAAAAGGGCACCAGTTTGGGAGAGAGTGTCCACAGGGAAATGTCTTTAGCAGAGAGCTACACCTTTTGCCCGTGTTGGTATGTCAGGGCGGTAGAGTGGCGGCAGTCTGAGTAGTGCCGCTGGCATTCCATGGACCTGAGGAGGGCCTCTCCAGCTCTGATCCAGACGTGCTGACAGTGCCGTAGGTGATGCTACACTAACGGGAGTGATGGGAACTTCCATCCTATTCTCTGGGAACAAAGGTGTCTGATAACCAAGGGAGACCTCAAAGGGGGAGAGACCTGTGGCGGAGGAGGTGACTGAGTTATGAGCATATTCAACCCATGATAGCTGGGTGGACCAAGTGGCAGGATACTGGGATGTTATACAATGGACAGCTGACTCAAGCTCCTGATTTAATCTTTCCATCTATTCAATTGTGGATGGAACAGCCTCCAATCAGAAACAACCTCCGAAGGGATTCCATGGAGCCTCAAAATGTGATCAGTGTGGATCTGGGCAGTGCCTGTGGCAGTGGGTAATTTCTCTAAAGCAATGAAGTGAGCTGCTTTAGAGAATCTGCCTGTTATTGAGAGAATCATCGTTTTTCCAGAGGAACCAAGAAGAGCAGTAGCAAAGTCTACTGCTATGTGAGAGCAGGGCCAGTGTGGTGTGGTTGGAGCAAGCCTGATGGGTGCTTAGAGGAGGTTTTACTGTGGGCACAGATGGAACAGGCTGCCACATAATCTCTGACATCTGTATCCAAAGAATCCCACCAAAAATTACATTTAAATAATGTTGTTGTTCTATTAATGCACAAATGGCAAGTAAACCTTGCGGTGTGAGTCCAGTGAATGACAGCTGATCGGGTGGTGGAGGGTACAAACCGCCAGTCGGGTTGGCCAATACAAGGATCAGGTTCATTCTGGAGAGCCTGTCGGATGGTTTCCTTGATGTCCCAGGATGTCCCTGCAGGTGGAAGGAAGGATGGTAGTCAGTACCTGCAGTTCAGAGTCAGTGGAGTATTGATGGGAGAGAGCTTTGGGTTTGATTTTCCTAGAGTCTGGCTGGTAGGAGATGGAAAAGTTAAAACAAGCAAAGAGCAGAGACCACTGCGCTTGACATGAGTTGAGTCTTGTGGCAGATTTGAGGTCAATTAAATTTTTGTGATCGCACCAAATGATAAAGTGGTGCTCGGCTTCCTCCAGCCAGTGGTGCCATTCCTCCATAACTAATTTGACAGCCAGAAGCTCTCTATCCCCCACGTCGTAATCCTTTTGTCTAAAAGGAACCACAGCCACTCAGGCAGGAAAATCCCCAGACACTCAAACGGACCATGACACAAACTGATTTGAGGCTAAACAGTAAAATATGAAAGGCAATCCTATTTGTCTATTAATCACCAATGCATGCTGCATAAAAAGAGATGGAAAGAGGCAAACTCATGAGCCTTAGTCAAGGGTTAAAGTGGACCGGAACGAGTTTAGAGTCCATAACTTGTGTTTGTGGTGTTCAGCATCTTGCTAGCGCTACAGAAGAAAAGCAAGGGAGAGAGGAGCAGAAAAAAGTAACTTTTCAATCAGCAGGTAATTTCAATTGCAACCTTTCTATCAGCTCAACAAACATCAAAGGGAGAAAAAAGAAAGAGAGCTAACTTCAATGAGAGATTGAGAAAGATAAGACAGATAAGACAGGAAGAACAAGAAAAGGAAGACGAGAGGTTAGATTTAAAGGTAAGAACTGCACAGTTGTATTTGATAAACTGGAAATTGAAAGCTTTATTTAAAATGAAGCATAGTATGTGACTGGTGCACAGTGGCTGTGGTGCTCGTGGTCAGAGTTAGGTTATATTAAGTATGATAGAGATGAATTTGAAGTTTAGTTTCACTTGCTCAATTCCCGCTTCATACTGTTTAGTATAAAGAAAGCATGAACAGTGTACTGACAGTGTAGAGGATGGAACAGGACAACTCATGAAACATCTGCTTACATCTTGTTGAATTTAGGTGTGTAGATCCAAAAAGAGCAGTAAACCTCAGAGCAGCAGTAGCCCAGATCAGTTGATCCCAGCCTGTAGATTAAGAAAACAGCCCATAATAGAAATTGTGGTTCTTCTCCCCATCCTGAGCCACTGCAATGGATTTTAGGGTTCCACCATCTGCTGAATCCCACTTTCACCCCTAGCTGTACTCATGTTCTGTTTAGAGGGAAAATCACAATTTAGGTAACAGAAAATAGAGCTTTTTCAAAGATTTTCCTTATTTTGCTACTTTTTTTCTACTTAAGTGATTCAAACTGAGTGCATTATTATATTATTATTATTTTATCATTACATTTATATGGAACAAGGTTCAGTTAGATTTGCACAAAAATAGGTAATAGAAATGACTTCAAAAGAATAGATTTTAGAGCGTGTACTTTTTAATTTTTACTTGAGTAAAGAAGTTGAATCGGTGCTTTAACTGGAGTATTTTTTTTAACAGTAGTATCCGTAGTGTTGTACTGTACAGTGTGTATGTACTTTTGCCTCCTTTGCAACTGTAGAAACTTAGAATGAGATCAAAAGAAACAAATGCACAAAGTCAACAGGCTACCAAAAGCCCTAATTGTGTGTTGGTAATATTGGATAATCCTTGTCCCTGATCATGAGCTGTGCAAGTCAGAACAACACAGCACAACAGAGCTAATTAGCTGTTTTTCATTTTTAATATGACTTTTTGAGACTGACTGGAAAACTGAGCATTGGCCTGTCTCAACTGTTAAAGGCCAAGAGGCGGGATCCAACCTGGACAGGTCACCCATGTGCCATACTTCTTTAATGAATGATCTGTCATGTCTTTTCATATCTGAAAAATGCTAGATATGATTGTAATTTGATGAAGCCTTACCTGACAATTAAGGTGTATCAAAAACATTCCTCTACAGGTGGGAGGCAAATCAGTTACAACTAGAAAGGGCACAATGATATTTAGTCCACATATTTTAATTTTTTTTGTAACAAACAGAATTATTGTACAAGTAGACAGACTGGCATAAAAATAACATACACACACACAAAAACCACATTCTTTCAGATATTGTTCATATGTGTGATGAATACAAAGGTATAGTTGTTTTGGATTGCACCAGATTTTAGGGCTTTCATTACAGTGTTGTGCTGTATGCAAAAAGCTTCAAATGAATTGTGATAAAACTTTGTAGGGGTGTAGAGTGGAGTCATGTTAACAATCTTTTAAAATTTCACTTACATCCACCAAGTTTGTAAATGTCAATTTGATGACTTTCTTTATTGAAAATTTACAACCAGCCTAATAAATTACAAAATACAATTCTTGCAAGTGCAATCTGTGTTATCAACATATAGAAAGTACCTTATAAAGATAAAAAAAAAAATAATTCTTCACCTTGAATAATAATCTAATGACCTTGAATAACTTCAAGGTCAGTAGATTGATGTGAAGATCAAATTGATAATAATGCTGTGTAGAGCTATTTATGTTTCTTCCTGCCATTGTTTATAATAAAAATATATCAGAATATAGTGAATGATATATGGGCAATCTAAATATTATTTTACTTTGGACCACTGACCTTGTTTTCAAGATCAAATAAAGTCAAACTTTCAATAAAAATATCTTTTATCTTGATTGAAACCATGATTAAAATTCTACTGCCCACTATTGTCTGCTCACCAACCTACTCATTCACCTCACCTCGCCCACTCGCCCACCTTCAAGCTCTGGTCCTCTACCAGAGGCCTGGGAGCTTGAGGGTCCTACACAGTATCTTAGCTGTTCCTAGGAAATCGTTCTTCTAGACAGAGATCTCCAATGTTGTTCCTGGGATCTGCTGGAGCCACTCTCCTAACTTGGGAGTCACCGCACCGAGTGCTCCGATTACCACTGGGACCACTGTTAGCTTCACTCTCCACATCTTCTTGAGCTCTTCTCTGAGCCCTTGGTGTTTCTCAAGCTTGTCGTGTTTCTTCTTCCTGATGTTGCTGTCATTTGGAACCGCTACGTCTATCACTACGGCTGTCTTCTTCTGTTTATCTACCACCATTTTGTCCGTCTGTATCTGGAAGTCCCACAGGATCTTAGCTCGGTCATTCTCCACCACCCTTGGTGGCGTCTCCCATCTTGACCTCGGGACTTCCAGGCCGTACTCGGCACAGATGTTTCTGTATACTACGCAGGCCACTTGGTTATGGCGTTCCATGTATGCCCTGCCTGCTAGCATCTTGCATCTGTGGTGCTGACACTCACCAGTCCCCGGCCTCCTTGCTTACGCTTAGCATACAGCCTCAGGATGCTGGACTTGGGGTGAAACCCTCCATGCATGGTCAGGAGCTTCCTTGTTTTGATGTCAGCGTCTTCTATCTCCTCCTTTGGCCAGCTTATCACCCCAGCAGGGTATCTGTTCAAGTAGGTGTTTATAGCCCGGATCTTGTTCTTGCCATTCAGCTGTCTCCTCAGGACTTGCCTTACCCTCTGCAGGTACCTGGTGGTTGCAGCTTTCCTAGTGGCCTCTTCATGGTTCCCATCTGTCTGTGGGATCCCCAGGTACTTGTAACTGTGTTGCCTTCTGGTAGTTCGATCATCTCACTTCTGACTACCTTCCCTCTCTTTGTTACCATCCGACTACACTTCTCCAGTCCGAATAACATTCCGATGTCATTGCTGTATATCCTGGTGGTGTGGATCAGTGACTCGATAACTCGTTCACTCTTGGCATAGAGCTTGATGTGATCCATATACAGGCGGTGGTTGACAACTTCTCCATTTCGTAGTCGGTATCCGTAGCCAGTCTTGTCAATGATCTGACTGAGGGGGTTCAGGCCTATGCAGAACAGCAGTGGGGACAGAGCATCTCCTTGGTATATCCAGCAGTAGATGCTGACTTGTTCTATGGGCTTGAAGTTGGCCTCCAGTGTTGTAAGCCACATCCCCATTGAGTTCCTGATGAAG
>VURO01046765.1:8146-26816 GCA_015108175.1 Pelvicachromis taeniatus | reverse complement strand
CTTACAGTGCTCCAAAACGTATTCCAACAGTTCACAAATAATGCAGTTCCCAATTGTGCTCCTCCTTTGCTCCCTTGTCTGTGGTAGCCCAGTGCACGAGTGGTGCTCCCCGAAACTTCTCTCCGCCCGACTCTCCAGAAGAGGAAGTAAAAGACCAGAAAATCACAGTTAGCAGGTTCGCTAGCCGACAGTTCCAGTTCAGTGTAATAATCCCACTTTGATGGTCGCTGCATCCAGCTTAAATGCTGCTGGTCGTAGATGACTGCTCATCGGAAACAGTTGGCCGAGTGATGAGACGCGGGAGGACCGACGACAGCGCGGAGGGACTTCCGGGTCGAAGGTCGCCCGGCTACTATTGGAGACCGGTGTCTATTTGTCATGACATGTTTTCAAACCGGCGTTTATTAGAAATGGGCGTCAATAAGAGAAAGGCCACTATTAGAAGATATACGGTATATACAGTACATGTTCCTATGTAACACCATTTGTTTATTTAGCTGGCTGTCAAACAAAAAGTAATATTAGAGCAATATTGTACAGCAATACTATAAATATAATATAAATGAACAGATTCTTGTGGTTGCATGTGCATTTCTTATCCTACATCACTTCTTAAATGTGCAGTGCTTTGATAGAAAAAAAAAGATTTTTAGTGTTAAACTGGCTTCGCTCCTTGCTGTTCTGATTCTTTTGTTTGTGAGACATTGTTATTGATTGATTTCTGCAAAGAAAATTATTGACAAATGCATCCAAATAAATACAACCTTCTGAGCTTGAGTGCTGCAACACAGAAATGTCAGAAACTACAAACTGCTGTAAAACTGCAGGGAATTTTCAGCAGTCCATCAGTGTTCCCTGCAAATACTGTAAACAGTCATGTCTTTGAATTCAAATAAATACAAGTGCGAACAATTGTACATATTTGTAGTGAAATGTAGTATTTTTTTTCTTTCCCTGAAAAACTAGTGGGTACGTGAATTTTTTTTGTTATTTTGTAAAGGTGTTCCATAAAGGTGTGTTTAGGCTCACTCTGCATGGCTGAAAACTGTGTTAAAGTTGACTGTTTACAATGAAAATGGTAACGTTTGTCTCGTGTTCACGTTAAAATGTTGTTTGACACCGTGTCAGCAAGAAACTGACGTCACTGATTGTAGTATGCACATGTGAAGGGAAACCGAATCCTGGCAAATCTAGTTAATTTACTGCAATCTGACAGTCTTACAGTGTACATACTGCAGTTTGTTATATTTACTTTATTTTTTTTTAACAATATGATAAATACACAGTATGAGTAACTAGTGCCAAGCAAGGGGTAATTTTCCGTGTCCTGGACTTTTAGCTGCTTAAAAAAAAAGCTTCTGAAGTCCAAGAGAGGGAAAACGTTTAGGTTAGCTACTAGTTTGGATTTCTGATGATCCCAGCAGAGGCAGGCATGCTGCAAAAATGGCAACACATCAAAAAACACAATGACTTTTGGAGTTGGTTGCGCACTGGCATGAATACTTAATGCACTGTGCATGTGTGCAGAGCCAGAGGTAAGTTCCAGTTCCAGTTCCAACAATAGTTACATCTTAAAAAACAACAAGCATCACCTTGTTACTTCTACAGCAGCTGAACGTATACGTTCAGTGACTGATTTTAAAGGACGGACACAAATATGCAGCTGTAGTGATGGAGTAATTATATCCCACTGTATAAAATATATGTCAAATTGAGCGCACAGTGAGCAGAGCATAAACGGCACAATGTGAGAGTTCAGCAGGTCAGCTAAGAGGAGCCTTTGCCTGAATATTTCCAGGCGATTAAATTTGGTGGTGAGCGTCTTGTGAAGACCCTCCAAACTCTGCACCTGGTTCGTATTCCATTCTTACAATCTGCTTTCTTTGGACCCTGCCTCTTCCTCTTATTTGATTTCAGCTCTTTGAGATATAAAATACATGCTGATACTTAAAAACTGTCTTCGGGGATGAGGCGGTGAGGTGAAGAGACAGGCCTTTTGAGGACATTTTTTTTTTCATTGAGATTTGGCAGCATGCTGCAGACTGAGACGCAAAGCTATACAGTCTATAGAGCAATAATTATAGGATGTATTAATGCTTTTTTTGCACCCACCTTTTGCACAAGTAAATCTTGGATTGTGTTCAGGCATTTTTTTTTTTACGAGACAGTTCAAAGTACTTACGGCACCAAACTTTCTTCACATGCTTCCTGTTGCTGCTGAACAGTGTCAGCAAACACATCATCTGATCAGATGGATGCTGTAAATGTAGAAGCCTACACAGACCTCAGTTCACATCTGTGCAACAGTAAGGATGCTCTACATTTAAGTTTTTATTACTTAGCGAACGGAGGAGGCTCCGAGGTTAACAGATAGCAGTAAATTCCTGTGCTTCATGCCATTATCTTGAGTAAGGGCACGTATAATGGATCATGAAGGGTTTACTGGTACTCCAAAGTCCTTTCTGGCTACAAGTATGGAAAGCTACTTCTGCTGGCAAAAACAAAATAATTCATCAGAGACACGAAGATAGTCAAGTAATCAAAGCTGGAGACAGTAGTTGCCGGTGTCAGCATTAATGGTTTAAGTTTTGCAGAAGAAGGAGCTGGCTGAGCTGTTTTGTAGCCATAAGCTGTATTGATCCAGAAAATGATTTACCCACGGCGATGTCACACATTGTGTTTTTGACCATTTCCAACACTGTGACATCGCCGAGTTTGGTTTTTAGAGCCAAAAGTGATGCGCAAGGGGAAATGATGTGAAAGTGAATTGGAACTTGAGGAATGGCATGTTTGGGTGGTGACTTCTATCCTATAAAATATATGTGCATTATATCTATTTTACTCTAAGCACTAAGTGACGATATCAGTGTTGTTGCATGTAGAAGACTTACATATCAAGAGATTGTCAAAATAAAGTCAAAAGGAAAATGCTGACTGAGGAAATAAATTAACTACGAAGATTGAACGTCTTTGTTTGGAGCTGGAAAGTTGCCCCCTGCTGGGCAGTATGAAAACATGCAGGTTTCAGATCTGTCCATCTTTTATATTGAGTTGATGGTTTTGATGAATATGCTTTAAACAGCCAGAAGTTAGACTCTGTTCACTTTAAACTTGGATCCACCTTTATCCTTTTCCACTTTTCAAACATTTCTTTAAAAATCAAGATAACAGTGGGACCGCCCCTGCTCTCATTAGCCACGCCCATTCCTATGTAAGAAGCACAGGTGACACATATTAGCTGTGTCACAGGGGCCGTAGTCAACATGGTAAATGGCCTGCATTTGTATAGCGCTTTACTTAGTCCCTAAGGACCCCAAAGTGCTTTACACTACTATCAATCAGTCATTCACACACTAGTGATGGCAAGCTACATTCTAGCCACAGCTGCCCTGGGGCACAACAACAGGCGAGGCTGCCGGACACTGGCGCCACCGGGCCCTCTGACCATCACCAGTAGGCAAACATGCGGTTCTGGGGTTGACCAAGGATACTTGGCATGTAAACTGGAGGAGCCTGGGATCAAACCACCAACCTTCCGGTGAGGAGGTGACCTGCCTGAGCTATCACCTGAGCTACAGCCACCCCATGAAATGTAGGCCGCATTTGTAAGACTCTACGAATTGGGACGGCCTACGTCGCGTCGCTGTGATGTAATCGGCCTACAAATGTGGCCCTACGAGGGATGCGTCCTAGGAATTGAGACATTGTCTTAAAGATGGTTCACCTCCCTCAAGTAAACAATGGGTTGTCAGTCACACTGGAACTGCTTCAGCTATAATGAATACAGTCATTCTTTTTTTATTTAGTCATCCATCAGTTTTCCATCCCTTCCAGTGCAGACTACTTAAACTCTCAGTGACCTGACTTCTGGTTTGGCCTCACACCAGTATGCTAACCTGTGGCCTCAGCTATGTAATCAGCTAACCCATAGTTTGGTGTTTACTTCTGGACATTTTGTGGAGGAATAATCTGTTTATACTGATGGTGGACTCATCTGCTACCCCTTGTTAGTAAACTTGAGCTGCATATGCTTCCCTAATCTGCTGAGAGGCTACTGGTACACTTCATTAAGGTAAGTCGCCTTGTCTGTGCTGTTGTTGAAGTTGCTGTTCAGTGACAGGCTGTAGACTGATGCTACTAAAACATAATTAAGGTCAGATGGATGTCCCCTGCTGTTGCCATTGTTTGTGTGCGGTGCTGCCAGATTTAAGTGGTAAAAGCAGATTCTGGCAGTGCCTGTTTATTATGTACCACTGGATGCACTGACAACCGTCAGTATTTTACTTTTCTGCTGAATAAAACTTAAAATAATATGTCAAATCTACCACAGGATCTGCAGGTCCATATGATTTCTTAGACGGTAAATGTAATTGGAAGGCGTCCATCCGTAGCCACTTATCCTTTTCAGGGTCGCGGGGGGCGCTGGAGCCTATCCCAGCTGTCTTGGGGCGAGAGGCAGGGCACACCCTGGACAGGTCGCCAGTCTGTCGCAGGGCTAACACACATAGACAGACAACCATTTGCACTCACAGTCTTTCCCGCATTCTCACCTATGGGTGATTTAGAGTTTTCAATTAGGTCACAATACATTTAAACTGATGTGCTTCATGGGTGTTTTTCCGGTGAGAGTTATGGCTTTGGCTGCCTCTCAGTGTATGGCTGGAAATTAAATGGTACAAAAAAGTACCCAAACTCAAAGATAAAAATCCACCCAAATTAATTTTCACCTACCCATTTATAGGAAAACTACGGAGCCCCGAAAGGGACATGGGAGAAAAAAAAATTAAGATGAACTTTTGCAACTTTTGAACTTTTTGCTCCGTACTCAGCTGTCTGCTCCTTGCTGTCTAAAATATAGCAGGACACTGGAGTAAATTCGCTACCATCTCACACGTCTGTTTAATCAGTTTTCTGTTTGATGTTTATTCAGCTGAGTGAAAACAAACCAATTTACTCAGGACATCATATATTTGCAAAAGTGCTCCGACGCCCCCGAAGACATCATCCACCCACCAAGCACGATCGCGACCGCGGAGGTTTTGAAAACGACATACTGGGAATCCGCTGTTTTCGCCGGTTCTCGTGAGCCTTGACCACCCGCTCAGCGATCGAGCTAGTTGGGAAACAGACGCCTCCGAAAAAGTTCGGCGCGCCCCCGCAAATACCAAATGTCTTGATAACCTGAGCAGATATTTGAAGTTCACACAGCTACATTCTCGCCTGAAAATATGTTAAAAGTTTATTTTGTGACCCAGAAAGAGTAATAAGAGTAATATTAAAACAAAGTAGCTGCCGCCATTGTTGGAAACTGGAATTGGCTGGGTCGTGCTATGAATTCTGGGATACACCCGACTTGTGACGTAACCGGTCTACAAATGTGGCCTCCGAATGATGCAGCGTTTTGGAACTTTTGCGAGATCTCGCAAAAGTTCATCTTAAATTTTTTTTTCTCCAATGTCCCTTGCGGGGCGCCGTAGAAAACATTTCCCAGGTGGGCACAAATCCGTTCTGGCAGTCCTGATTATGTGTCGCTTCATTCTGGTTTAATGGAGCTGATTTAATTTTCCTTGCTCCTTGCAGCCTGTGTTGTGACACTTGCACTATACACATTTCGTAAAAAGGGTAAGCCCACATTCAAGTGTTGTATTTTAGAGTTATATGATATTGCTCTTGCACTACCCCCTTGGTGGTACTCCTGATTGCTCTATATGAACCTCGTTCTATGTTGGTGGAAGCTGTGCTGTAGATTTAGACTTTCACATGGATGTCTTGCATCATAAAAGCTTTCCCCGGGATGCTGACCTTTTAACACAAGCTAACACCAACTGTAGGCCCTTTCAGCTCTGTGGCAGAAATATTGGCAGTGGTTTTGTGTCACTTTGCACGACTGTTGTAAAGCAGTTCAAACTTGTACACTCAGTCTGCTGCCCATCATCACCATCGTTCAGTATACTGAACATTCTGGGGTTTTGCTACAAACGGCTGATATAATCTCACATGAAACTATATCAAGTCATTACTTTTTACTTTTAGATAGCAGTTAACGTTATGATGGTCGAAGGGGTTTTGTTTTTGGAAATAGCCACATAGTGTTTGGCACCACATCATGGATTCTACATTAATCAGTGACTGAAGCCGTCTAGCTCTATATTTTTACCATTGTCTGGTGGTTAAACGTTAATTATTGCTAAGACAGTCTCTTCTCTGCTGAGTTTGATGAACGCTTGCATACATGCCTACAACAAATATAATTAAGGAGCAGTAACTGACTTTGAACATGCTTTTTGGCGTTTGCGTCTCTGCATACGTTTGCATTTGAGGTGGATTCTGGCCGGATTAAAATGAGTAAAATATGTGCCGAGGAAAAACAAAAAGCCATATTTGTCATACTTCACATTCCTGCATTTTGTGGCTTCATGATAATAAAGATGTTTTCCTGAGTTATCCATTCCTCCGATTGTATGTGTGCAGACCAGAAGGAATGTAACACTGTAGGTTCGTAGGCATTTTAAAACGAACTGCATCTGCAGGTATTTAAAGCTTTTTTTTTTTTTAATATTACGATGTTGTGTAGCTTTCCTGCCTGATGTAGACAACTCTTTTACTGAGATGTTCTTCACCTATCACAGTATATAACTGGGATTTTTGGCACCATCATCCTCAGAATCGAGCGTGCATTTAAAATAACTCGTATCATAAGATAATTAAGTGATAACTATTTATTTATTTTTGCTCCAGTTTCCCACCGTTTAGATTCGACTTTAATTGTCAACTGCCGCCCACAACAAACTATCTGCTCTGTTATCTCAGCCGCTCTTACTCATCACTCCGCAGGCACTATCAGCTGTCTGCGAAAGTAATTAGATCACCTCCAAAAACACAGTTTCAAGCAGAGCGGCTCAGCCTTCCACTCAGAGACGAGAGAGATGTTAAAAGACGTGTGCAGTTAGAGGTCGACCGCAACTGTGATCCGCAGAGATGCGGTCCAGTAATTGAGGATACTTTGGCTGACACTCAGTCCCTGAGATGATTTACAGCGTTCTGATGGTTTTCCCAACTCCAGGGCCTTGGCGTCACAGACAAAAGGAGTCTGTGCTGCCAGTCGTTCAGATGGATGAGACGTGAATGAAGCTGAAAAGGAGTGAAAGCCTGGAGTCTAAATCTGTAATCCACGCTGCGTGCAGCTCATTGATGAGGTGCAGCAATGAAATGCTTCCTCTGCAGTGTGTCTGACAGCACAGGCTGTTTGTGATATCCAGAGCCAGGAGTTTTCATAAATGAAAAACTTTCCAATACCAATTATAGTCTCAAGTGACTTTAAAGAGCCCAGAACCTTTTCTGGTCGAGGACCTCTGGCCACTGGCTTGAGTTTATTTATTTATTTATTTTTGAGTGGTTCAGCATCAGTTTTTATCGACCTGAGAAAGCACTTTGTTTGCTGTGTCTAAGCAGGAGCCCTGTATACTTATCTGAGGAGTGGTGGGAGGCGGTGCACCAACAGAGCTCTGTGTGCGTGTGTGTGTGTGTGTGTGTGAGAGAGAGAGAGATGTGGTTAGTGTTGATCTGTACATGTGTGATTTTTTTTTCTTTGAGTTTCGGGCTGGATAAGAGAGGCAGGACATTAGAGAGCAGCCAAGAGGGCCTGGGTTTTCCTGGCACACAATAGCAGGAAGTGCTGCCACGCTATAAATGGAAGCTAAAATAGTGGCAAAACTCAGTCAGCAAGGCCTTTCTGCCACCAGCCAATAGGATTTATGGGCTCATACTACCTTTTTTTCCCCCCAAACCTCCACGCTGTGATAATGGAATAGAAAGAAGAACCAGGAAAGTTGCAGACTCAGGCCAGAGTGAGTTGTTATTCAACAAATAGCTTTTGAAAGTTGATACTGGTGGCTATGGTTTGGAATTGGACCTGCCAATGCTTATAATTGAAGCCCAAATTCAGAATAAGCCTGACCACTTACTCCCATAAACTTTCTAAAGACGTTCTGGAGATTCATTGTTTTCTCCAGAAATGTGTTTTCTGGATGATGGAAAAGTTTTTTTTTTTCTTTTTTCTTTATTTTTTTCTTTTTAGTCAAACTATTTTTTTTAGGCAGATTAACAACTTCCTGTCTTCATTTTTAGCTTTACAAAACTGGCACACAAATAAAGGGAAAATAAATAAACTTAAATCTTATCTGTAGCTCCAGTGTAATTCTGAGAAATTTGGCAGAAATCTCAGTGGAGGTTATTAAAATGATCACATCCCCTGCCAAGCTCTTGTTAAATTACTAAATCTGAAAAAGATTTATACGCTCATCTCTCTTTGGCAGAGATGAGTGCACCTCCTTGAAGAAATTCGTTTTGAGCACATACTAGCACTCACTAAAGGCTCCTGTCGTGTTACAGCACAGAGATATTTAATGGGGCGGTCAAAGTGAGGCTGGTGACCTGTTCAGGGTGTAAACTGCCTCTCGTCCAGTGTCACTTCTTTAAGAAATGTAGCACAGTTCCTTGAGCCATGGTTCAGTACCATTGTAGCCCATGATAGGATTCAAAGGTATGGATATATATATATATACAGTGACATGAGGAAGTGTTTGCTATCTACCTGATTTATTAGATTGTTGCATATTTATCACACTTGCATGTTTCAGATTATCAAATATGTTTTAATGTTAGACCCAAGTAAATGCAAAAGGGAAATTTTAAATGAATTTCGTTATTAATGGGAAACTGAGTGAAAAAGTAGATGTCCCCTAAAACTAATAAGTGGTTGTGACGCCCTTGGCAGCAAGAACTACAATCAAGTGTTTGCAAAAACTGGCAACGAGTGTTTCACATCACTGTGGAGGAATTTTGGCTCACTCTTCTTTGTAGAATTGTTTGAATTCATCCACATTGGTGGGTTTTCTAGCGTGAACGGCCTGTTTTAAGGTCATGCCAAAGCATTTCGTTCGATTTCAGTCCGGGCTTTGAGTAGGCTACAAAAAACCCGCAAAAACAACAACATTCTTTTCTTTTTTAAAAGCCGTTTTTTTTCCCCCGGTCTCTTTCTTATTGTTGAATCATAACAGTGACCAGTTGTACATTTCTTTAGATGCCGTTCTGGGCTCTTTTGTGACATCCTGGATGAGTCGTCAGTCCACTCTTGGAGGTCAACCTCTCCCGGGAAAGTTCACTATTGTTCCAAGTTTTTTTTCGTTTCTGGATAATTGTTCTCACCATGGTTTGCTGGAATCCCAAAGCCGGAGAAATGCTTTGTAACCCTTTCCAGACTGATATATGCCACTGACTTTACTTCACATCATGGTGTGTTGGTTTCTGAGATCTTTTAGCCTACTTGACTTTAAAGCAGGGAGGTCAGGGTAATTATCTTTGTGGTGTTCAGACGATAAGGTGCTAGAAATTATATTTTGTTACCCATGGGCAGAGAGAGGCTATAATTTTATCCCTTCTTCCTGTCTTTTCTTTGGGGTGGCTGTAGCTCCGGTGGTAGAGCGGGTCACCTCCAGTCTACATGCCAAGTATTCTTGGGCAAGATACTAACCCCATGTTTGCCTACTGGTGATGGTCAGAGGGCCCGGTGGCGCCAGTGTCCGGCAGCCTCGCCTCTGTCAGTGTGCCCCAGGGCAGCTGTGGCTACAATGTAGCTTGCCATCACCAGTGTGTGAATGGGTGAGTGACTGAATGTAGTATAAAGTGCTTTGGGGTCCTCAGGGACTAAGTAAAGCGCTATACAAATGCAGGTCATGCCATTTCTGTTAAGGTTATTGTATTCTTTAGATTTTTTATTGAACATATAGACATGAGATGGAGATTTTACAGAATGTCAAAAAACTGTGGTCACTACTATTTCCAGAGGATATTGGCAGACTGATTTTGTCTTAAATCTTCCCATACACAGTCTGTATAACTCATAGAAAATGTTCCTGAAATATCAATTAGCCCAATGCTGAACTATGAGGAGTCTGCTTGGATCCTAGGACCAGTAACGCTACAGCAAAGAAGCCAGTGGACCTAAAATGTGAGATACAAGAATGTGGGCTTAGACACTAAAAGGATTAAGTATGCAGCACTATTTTATAGAGATCTGCAGATTAGCTCAGTCCCAACAAAACATAAAAGGTCTCTGAGGGAAAAGTGGGTCACTGCAGCTGCAAAGAAGATACTATAAGTAAGCAAACTAGTCACAAGGTGCAGTTAAAATTTAAAGATGGCACAGACAGGATGACAGTTCAAAATGACAAAAACAAGACGCCACTGGCTGCCTGGCCTCACTGCGGTGTTTGCAGACATTTAGTTTACTTCTTCTTAGGCATGCCGATAAAGAAAGTTTAAAATTCATCACTTCTGGAAAAGACATTACATCCCTCCCTGTCTTGTGCTGTGTGGCTCTTTCCCAGGAGTCCATGAAAAACTTCACAACCTCCCTAAATGTCAAGGGTAAGCTTAGTGAGAAGAGCAGGCAGGAGGCAAGAGGGCAGTGAGCTAGGGAGCGCATAGCTAAATGTCTTCTATCCCAAATATCTCAGCAAAGACGTGTAGTCATCAGTTTGAGGAAACGGCGATTTCCCTTATTGTTGTGCTCTGAAATATGAGAACCGTATGTGATATAACCTTACATCTGAGTCAGATGTGCTCCGTGCAGGATATATGGAACACCTTGTCCATTCAACATTTATTTTTAGCTGCAGATTTTCTGTAAGTCAAAAAGTGTGTGGGCAGAGATCCTTCTTTGGACGGCAATCTTTAGGAGTAAATCGTGTGGATTAAACTCCTACCCTCCGTGAAGCAGACAGGGGGGATAATGGATCGTTTACGGCGCTCTCTGGCTTCAAACTTGGACTTTTCTTTTGACACCCAACGCTGTATTTCCTTCACATTCCTCTCCAATGCTCCCCTTCAGTCTTTATGTCAATCTTAAATCATTGTTATTTCCTCAATTTCATACATTTCATACAATTTCACATTTCCATAATGTTAAATTGCGCATTTGTGATACTTTCCAAAAGAGTTTCACACCTGCATTGTACAAAAGCTGCTTTTCCATCCCACTGCTTTAGGAGCGCATTTTGTCAAACTGCTGTATGACAACCACGTAATTGTGCATTAGAACTACATGCTAAAGTCAGTTCTTCTCACGTTACGGGAAGAGAGAGAGAAGCCGTATGCTAACCGCTCTGCCAGCTGATGAGAATTAAGACGTGGGCATGACAGATGAGGTTAGAAGCAAGGAGAAGGCAGCATTCTTCTTTTCCTGGCATCCTTTATATTCAGGTGAATAGTTCAAGCCGCCATACATTGCTGGAATGTGAACTGGCTAAAGTTTTCTCTTTGATTACAGGATGAGTATTCGAATCATGTCAGAAACGTCAACGTAAACACGTTAAGATTAGAAGAAAAAAAACTCTTTTTCAGATGCTTATCTTTTGGCAGAAACTCAAGGCATGCATTTACTAAAGAGCAGCGATCTGCTGCCTCGGCTGCAACCTCTCGACAGTTTCTGTCTGCGGTCATTTTCAGCAGCAGCTGAGTCGAGCCGAGGGCGGGTGTGGGTTTGTGGGTCAGTCTGCCAAGCGGCGGCTCAGCTGGCGCGTCAGCCCGCTCTGAGATAATGTCAGCACATCTCGATGGTTTTAGTAACCGAGGATCTAACGCAGAGCAGAAATTCTGATAACATTCAAATGTCAGTAGCTTTTTGTAAGAATTCATGCGCCGTGAAATCAATCGGCACACGTCAGCGGAGCAGGACAGAAGGAAATGTCACGAACATCATCATCAGAATCGGAGTTTCTAATAATCTCTTGCACTTTTTTTTTTTTTTTTTACACCAATAGCATAGTTATTTATTTGGGGCCGCATTCCCAAACTAGCATAGACATTTCATAGAACGACAACCAAAAGTTGTCGTCCAGCACTCACTGTCCTCTTTACCCAAACCCTAATGGAAACTTGTCTTGTCTTTGTAACAGGTTAAATGTAGCATTTTATTCACAAGCCACCTGCTTGTTTTATGCTAATTTATCCTTCTGTGACAAACCTCCTGTGGAATCGACAACAAAACCCTGAGCAATACCTTTGCCAACATATATACTAGTCTAGTCTTGTGTTTCCATTGACCCACAATTTTACCACCAAAAAACAAATTTGTCTGTTTTCTTTGAGTCCATATAAAAGGTTGCAGCACTAGTCGAATCCAGAAATGCATAGGAGGAAACAGCCAATCAGTTGTGGCGGGCGTTTCCGAGTCAGGTTACAGTGTAGGGTTTCAGAAGGCGTCGACTGAAAACCTAAGGTATGACTTAACTGTGAAGGCAGCCTTGCCGGAGCTTTCTCTCAAGTAGTTTGTGGCTGCTGTTGCTTTAAACACAACGATACCGGTGATAGTGCAATATCACTGTGAAGTTAGAGGTGGCCATAAAAAAAGAGCAGGAAGATTCATTTATAACAGAATTCAAACAGGACAACCGTTGAGATTAAACATTTGTTTTGCAGAGTATCCTAGGCAAAATTTCCCTAACATGTTTTATTTAATGGAGGGAGATACCGGAGCTCCCAGAGAAACCATGCACACTCCCAGGGTTGAACTTAAACCCTCTTACTGGGAGGCAACAGTGTAAACCACTGAGACGTCTGCCTTCTGCTAAAGATGCTGAAAGCTCAGGGAAATGTCAGAATGGGGGAATTCATTTCTTTTTCTTTTTTACTACCAATAATACACTGAGAAATATTTTATAGAAAAGCTTCCAGATTTTTTTTTTTAATAGCGCCCTTTTTATAAGGAGCAAGTGTGTACTCAGAATTATGAAAGATGAGTGTTGTGTGTGTGTGTGTGTGTGTGTGTGTGTGTGTGTGTGTGTGTGTGTGTGTGTGTGTATAAAACAAAATAAATAGAGACGTATTCCTTCGCTTCCAAAAAACTATGGCACTATGGGAAAGAGTTTGTCTGACTCACTTCTCGTGCCTAAACCAATCATCATAAACCACCATAATCATTCCTCGTGAGCTACGTGTCAGCCGAACCCCTTAATCACAACCCGATCAGAGGCACTGTGGGGCGAGCCATAACTTCATAGAATTCCCACAGAGTCCTTTCAAAGTAAAAGCCACCCAGAGCGTCACACATTTATGTGTGCTGATCTATCCCGTCTTATTTTGGAGGAGGGGAAAAAAAAAAACCCCAGGTCCAGCCCTATGTGAGCTCATAGCTGGTCATGTATATACAGGCCTGTGAACATTTAAATTTCCTATTCTGCACAAAGACCCTGACAAATGAAATTACACATAGTGAGACATAACAGAACGGGCTTCACGTAAACAAATGAAGCTTTGGTGTAAGTCCTGTTTAAATTAGCCTTAAACTAACTGTTTTTGATTATAAAAACTTAACGCTCCAAAGCCATAAGGATGGTACTAATTTAACAGGTCAAATGAGTTAAATGAGAAACGATGCTTAGCATTACGCACAGCAAAGACTGGACTGAATCTGGAGATGAGATAAAATCGCAGGTATAGCCTCGGAGTTCACGTTCTTGAGATTCGCTCGCATCTGGGATCCACACGTCTTGCCACTATTCAAACGAGCTGATTGGATATCTACACAAAGCATGACACTGTGATTGGTAATGTTGCTAATGCAGTGCGAGGAATCTTGGACAGGTTGTGGAATGATAATCATTATGCCTGCTGTGACTCTCTCGGGGTAAACATTAGCTTAGCTGGTAGATATTTCTGGCCGTGTGCACCTGTTTGCATGTCACAAGCTAATTCATAACTCTTTGAGCGCCGCTCTATGTAAGGAACACATTTCAGTCTTAAGCATGTCCATATGGACAAATAGACTTGTTGAGAAGAGTTTGGTGGGTTTTTTTTTTTTTTTTTTTTTTTTTTTACTCCCCGTTTTAAATTATCTCCACACCACTGAGGCTGTGAGAGGCTGCGGATCTACCACGAGCCATAAATTTGCACAACAGCTTGCACAGAGGATGGACATTCAAGTAAGGACTTAATAACTTAATTACTGCAACACCCCATGCTGTTCAGATACATCTCTAGTGTTTCACAGCCAGGCCTTGTAAATCTTGTGTTTAATCAGCTTGTAAGGTGCTCAAGGACATCAAAAGCTACCACAGTTACTCTACCATGTGTGAGCGCCCGACTCCCACCGTACATTACTTAACCTGGGCTTGCGCTCGTATAAAAGATGACTGGGCTCATGCTGTGGCTCACGGTGCCAAACATTTCTATCATAAAACTTGTCCTTAATTTCAGTCCAGATCCAGTTCTAAATCCTCACAAAGATGGAAATTAAATCATTGAAAATAATTTTAGACTGAGCCTCAGATTCTCAGATTAGACATAATCTGAATTTCCTGTCATGTAATTGCCAATAAGATGGCATATTAGTATCTAAGAAGGGTAGCTGAAACTAACCAATATCACCATTTGTTTCAAATGGGTTTGAATAAATATGACCACCCCTCTAAGGTAGATATGGTTACTCTAATATATCCAGTTTTAGCCTTTTATGCTTACACGATGCATTCCCCAAAAAGGCAGTGTCCTAAAGAGACCAATGCAAATCTTTAGAGGCTACTTTTTGCTCTTAAAAAGCTAAAAAATGTAAAAGAAAACAAATGTAAGTGCAAATGTTCCTTTCAAGTACCACTACAACATGTCTTTCTATTTCACAAGATTCACTGTTTAGACCGTCCATCCATCCATTCTCCGTTGTGCTCCCGTCATCGCTTATGATGAGATGCCAAGGTGTTACCAAGCCAGCTGACGTGATTAATCTCACCACTGTTCCCTATAGGTCTTCCCTGGGACCTCCTCTCAGTAGTACATGCTTGAAACTCCTCACCTAGGAGGTGCCCAGCACAAACCACCTCAGCTGGCTCCTTATGACATGAAGGAGTAGCAGATTTTCTATGGGCCCCTCCAAAATGACCAAGCTCCTCACCCCATCTCTAATGGAGAGCCCAAAATGCCTTTGAAACAAGTTCATTCTTGCTGCCTGTCTCCACAATCTCATCCTTTCTGTCATTATCCAGAGTTCATGGGAATAAGTGAGGTGCCAATGTGGCACTGTAGTTGGACAAGGAAGTCAACACCTTCCTTTCATACTCTCATTTCGCTTTCACAACAGACCAGTAAAGCATTCACATCACTGCAGGTGCTGCTCTCATCTTCCAATCTTCTGATTCTTCCCTCAGCCATTCTTCATCAAGTCCCTGAGATATTTGCATCTCCTCCACTTGGGGAAGCAACTCTTTCCAATCTGAAGTGGGCATGCCAGGCTTTTCCAACCAAAAAGTATAGTCTCGGACTCGGAGGTGTTTATTCTAATTCTCATCCCACCTTCGGGCTGCAATCCATCCCAGCACAAGCTGGAGGTGATCAACGAAACCAAAAGAACCACATCATCCAAAAAGCAGAGAAGAGATCATCTAATCACTTAACTCTACGCCTTCCACACCTTTCATGTCAAAGACAAATGACCGAACCAAACAAGTCCCTGACAAAGGGCATCCCCGATGAAGTCCAATCCTGGGTCTGAGTTATTCCTGGCAATGCAAACCAAGCTCTCTCTGTGGTTGTGCATTGTCACAATGACCCATAACAACCCCATACTCCAGAAATCCCACCCCTGCGCCCCACATCAGCGACACATCAGATGCTCTCCCCAGTCCACAAAACACATGTAGACTATTGGGCAAACTCCCACACACCCTCCAGCTCCAGCGCTTTATCGTCAAGAGGATAAAGAGCTGGTCCAGTTCAGCGACCGGGACAAAAACCGCATTGTTCTCTTGGATCGGAGTATGATATATTAGACTATAAAACACTCTGCAGAGTCTCTGAGGAGTATATGCTGACCTCTGGGTTGAAACATCTCAGGAAGCGAACATCAGGAAACTAAAAACAAGCATTCAGAAGATCAAACACTGAAACTGAAACTTTATGAATTTTAAATGTAGGGGGATGCAATATTTTACATCATCGGAGCAATTTTATTTTTCTAATCTGTTGTTTTGAAGTTAAACACATTTTTTTTTTTCATCTAATTTTACTGAGAAATTTTACAAGGTTGAAAATATATTTTTGACTGGTCAGATCTTTAGGGACATTTTCTTCTAATCTGGGATAATCTGTGTAATATTTTGTTATTATTTACATTTAGAATTTGAAGTAAAGTGTAAATGAATAATAAATATATACTGTGATACAGTTTTTTTTAAGACTTTTCATTCCTAAATGACACTGTTGAGTAACAAATCAATCATCCCACACGCTATGCAAACACCTTACTGCATCATAACATGTGGCTACTTGTTTATTATAGAGAATACACACCAGCGTTTCTTTTCACAGATGACTGAGCTCGTCATGGTGACGCTTTTCACTCCTTTGAGTCGCTGCAAAGTGATTAAAGGCGACACAAAGCGCCATCCTCCCCACAATAACTTTGAACTTGCCTCAAAACAAGTTTGAAATGCCGGTTCTCACGAACGACAGCCCCCAGAGGTGAAGTTTGTGAATCGAGCTATAGATTGAGAATGTGAGCCTCCCCCCCACCCCGGAAGAAAGCGCTAATTAGCTCAGATGTCCGGGCGAATACACACCCCGTTGCACCCCGGGAGATGAGGAAATGAGTTGTTGTTTTACATCCACCGTTCATGCTGCATGAGCAAGTTTACCTCAGTTAAATCAATTCAAGTAATCTGTTCATAAAAAGACGTATTACCTCATCTGCTGCAACAACAGCTGAACAGTTTATAATTATGAGCTCATAATGTTATTTGTGGCAAATAAGGGAATCCCTTGGCTTTCCCAGCAGAGATGAAGCCATGCGGAAGCTTCTGTTCCTGGACTGGATCCGACACAGCGGGCACCGCTCCGACGTTGATTCTGATTGCACTGATCAAAAGAAGCACCGATATTTCACCGGAGGCAAAGAAAATGAGACTTCAAAGACCTCCATACTAATCCCATTTGGATTATTTCATTAAGGACTCAAGAATATTGGGCGCTAAACAAGACGAGGGTTGTCACATCGCTTGGCGACCTGGGGAAGGATACAGGTGTCTGTCTGGCGTCTGTTCGAAATCACGCCTGCATCACTTCAGACTGCACAATGCAACATCCAACGCACAATCTCTCTTTTTATTTATTTATTTTTTATGCATGCATAAAATGCCGCTCTACAGTTATAGATTTTGGCAACTGCTCACGCTTCCCATTTGTTTCGGTTCATTGCGCAGGTTGCTCTTTGTTCATTTAATTGTCATTCCTGGGGAACATTCCCCAGCTTGGTTTAGATTGGTTCATGATGCTGGAAAACAAGTAAGATATGATCGTAACCAGGCTGCAGCCACATTTTATGTTAGCTGTGGAAGTGATCTCAAGCTAGGCTATAATTGGATCAAACCCCTTTGACCCAAAGGTGGTATCACTTTGCACACTGCAAGATATACAGTCTGTATGTGTTTGTGTGTGAAAAATGTGTAGAGTGTGGTTCAGTGTTTATTAATCAGGATGAAAGCATCCCTGATGTCAGCTCTAAGACGGTGTCATGCACACGGGCTATTAGGGGGGAAACAGGGCTTTATTGTAATGGTTTTAACCTTTGAATTGACTTTCTGAATCCTGTTTAATGTTTCCCCTTTTCCAATAAAACATTGTTTTTGTCTCAGAGTCTAAGAAATATACAACTTATTCTTTAACCTTCTCCCATCAAAGGCACAGACAAAGACAAGAACGTACCTATTCACATGTGCACAGTGTAGTTATGTCATTTTATGACTTTTACACAGTCCAAAAATTGGTCAGATTCAGCACTTGAAAAAACACCTGCAAACAGAAAAACGACTGCAAAAGCACACGAAACACAACGGAAATAGGAAAAAACGCAACGGAAATGTTTCTGGGGAGACAATAACCCGACGGACCAGTTGCACGAACCAAAACATGCTAACCATTGCGCTGGGACTGGGAGACGCTTCAAAGAAGTGGAGGAGAGGTAAATGTGTTGTAATCTCATGATTCTTATAATACTACAGATATCTGAAAGATATTTGAACTGTCTCCCAGTCCCAGCGCAATGGTTAGCATGTTTTGGTTCGTGCAACTGGTCCGTCGGGTTATTGTCTCCCCAGAAACATTTCCGTTGTGTTTTTTCCTATTTCCGTTGTGTTTTGTGTGCTTTTGCAGCTTTTTTCTTTTTGCAGGTGTTTTCTGAAGTTGCAGTCCGTTTGGCCTCTCAGGGCCACCGTAAGTGTGCCTTTACACACATTTGTGAGTTTGAACATTGTACTGTAACAGGGTGGCAGTGCTGCAACAATATGGTTGTGAAATCTTCTTTGCCTCCTAGATCGTCACAGACAACATTAAAGTCGGGCCGTTTAGTGCTGAGGCGGGTAGTGTCACCAACACTCTGACTCGGTCCTCAACCTCCTTCGGTATTAGCGTCAGGACAAAATCTGTGTGCTGGAAGCTTCATGGTATGGCCCACTGTTTTTGCCTACATAATGTAAATTGTATGTTAAGCTGAAAACTAAAACCCATCTTTGATATATTGTCTGTTTGGTGGAAGTTCTGTGATACGTTTCTGTGCTCCATTTCCGTAACGGGTCATCCGCAATGGTGAATGCATTTGGTTTTTAAACCCTATTCCTGCCATCTT
>VURO01046763.1:0-25101 GCA_015108175.1 Pelvicachromis taeniatus | reverse complement strand
CAGTTCCTTCATCATTAATATGCGAATTCTCACAACCCTTGATCAGCAACCACTGATCAATGGCCATGAGTACCATTCATAGAGAGTTGGGGAATGGCTGCAATCACAGCATTGTAAGATGGTGAAAGATGTACCCTTAGGCCCCCTCCTTGATTCATAGATGGTCTTTCCCTTTTCATGTAAATGGCCTTCTTGACTCTGCGCTCAAACCAGCGTTCCTCCCTGTCCAGGATGTGTACATCCTCATCATTGAAAGAGTGTCCACTGGCATGTAGGTGTAGATAGACCGCGGCATCCTGGCCTGACGAAGTAGTTCTTCTGTGTTGGGCCATCCGCTTAGCCAGAGGTTGTTTGGTTTCCCTGATGTATAAATCCCAGCAATCCTCCGGGCACTTAACAGCGTACACTATATTACTCTGTTTGTGTCGGGGGACCCGATCCTTGGGGTGGACCAGTTTTTGGTGCAGAGTGCAGAGTTTAAAAGCCACAGAGACGCGGTGTTTAAAAAAAATGCATCTCCACTGTTCCGATACTCCTGACACATACGGGATCACTACGGGTTTTCGCTTAGGCAGCGGTAGTCCTTCTCTCCTGGATTGGCTGGTGCTTTCTTTAGGTGCCTTCCCAGCTTTGACAAATGTCCAGCTGGGATAATCACATTTTCTCAGGAGCCTAAGGGTACACCTTTCACCATCTTACAATGCTGTGACTGCAACCATTCCCCAACTCTCTGTGAATGGTACTCATGGCCATTGATCAATGGCCTTTGATCAGTGGTTGTTGTTGGTCATTAGAATTTGCATATTAATGATCAAGGAACTGACCTCCCAGCCCATTGATCCATCAATAGTGCTAGTTTCAGTCATTATGCAAATGTTCTGTTTATAAGGTTGGGGAAACCTGCAGTCAGCTGAGACTGAAGAAGTCACTTGGATGAGTGACGAAATGTTTCTCCCACTGAAAACGTCCAGATGAACAGAATCAACTTTTTGGGAAGTCTAAATTATATTAAAATATTATATATGTACACAAAAATACATGATGTAGGTAGCTACAAATACATTAAAAAATAAAAAACAAATGTGGATGAAGGGCATCAAGTGGCAGGCTGATTGCTCCTCTTTTCTTCCCCCTTCTTCCCATACTTTCAGGCCTACAGTATATATATGAACTGTCTAAACAGTTGGTTACACAGTATATATATCAGCTTTTTAAGCTTGAGGCTTTTCCTTTTCATATTGCAGTTTTCATCTGATTATCTCACCCTCTATATGAGCCTCAGTTACTGTAATGATAAATCGAGCAGCTGCATAAGAAAATGACACATGATGCACAGTATATACATATGACAGGCCAAGGTAAATGTTCCCATCATGCTTTCCACAGTCGCAGTCTTCTGAACCATAATGAATGTAATACGATTTTATATGTACGGCATTGTATATATACACTGAATGGCTGGCTTTCAGACTATATTCTAGTATATGAACTGGCATTTATTTAAACTTACTGATCAATCAAAGCGCTTTATGCTACAAGCCGGGGGGGGGGTCTATATACTATACATATTACTCACATCAAAAGGCATTTTAGAAACACCATTTAACCTCCAGTTTATATGCACCTGGAACCAGGAACTTTCTTGTAGTGAGGTGACTACTAACTACTGAACTGCCGTGCCTTCCACTATGTTTTCGCTTGCTTATTTATGCTTGCTTATTTATGCGAGCATAAATAAGTCTTTGAGGCTTATTTGAAGTTATTCAGATGCAAGTATATGCACTGCTATTTTGTGTCCAGAGATGTGCAACACAGCTTAAATGCCTTTTAACTGCCATGGTGACACACACACTAACCCCTAAAAATTTCATTGACTCAGCCAATGAAATTTCAACTCCCATAACTCAGTACTCTGGACTTGAAAGCTCACCATGAACTGACCTTGCCAAACTACTTAGAATCACTGGCAGGGCAACAATGTTGTCAGGACTGGTAATGGGACTGAAGTTTTTCTGTTCTTTTTTTTTCCTGCCAATATTACACAAATACAGCTTTAAAAATCACAAATAGAGTCACAAAGACTTTTTTAAAACATTGAAACATTTGCTGCACGTTCACCATTTACCATTACTTTTAAAATTCTGCATCCACGTGTAGAATTTGTGAACTTGTGGGGTTTACGCATGTACACCAGCAGCAAACATTTAATGATTGAGCACTAATTAGTATGCATATTGATTAGCTTTTCCTAAATAAACAAAAACTCAAACCCCATTCAGAGTTAGAACGAGTATGAAACTGGGAACCAGTCCATGTTTATGCAGTGCCCCTAAGGCTGATGGGTTTTGGAGTCTCCACAGAGCTCTGGGCACAAGGATGGAGTTAACCCAAACAGCTTCCCTCTAGGCCACAATAGTTAGACACAGTAAGGCCAAAACGCACAACAGCACTCACATGATTACAATTAAAAATATGTAGATGAACTTGATAAATTCCAAACTCAGTAAGCACACGGACGTTCTCAGTTAATCAATCGCCAACGAACACACTCGCTCACTCTGAGGAAACAGCGGGAGGCAGCAGAGAGGATCAGACAGAATCACTTTGTAGTCTGAGACCCAAGGAGAACAGAAGCCTGCGTTGGTGATAAGAGCCCGAGACAAAATGAAACAGACAGAGAAAAGTAGAGCATGGACACTGGGAGGGAGACAGAGGCAGGGCGCAAGAAGAGTCACACTGTAGAACAAAATGCACACTAATATGCATATGTGCACACACATGGTTGGAAGTGCATGGCTGAAGCTGCATGACGTTACATGTGCGAGCAGCAGCGAAGTAATGCACTAGTTTAAGGACCCATAACAGCTCTCCTAAGCAGTGTGCCCACCCTTCTCCTTTGCTCGCTTTTCTCTCCCCTCCTCTCCTACCCCACGGGTTTCAATGAGCTACACCTCAGAATGAGCTGATTACACGCCTCTCTAAAGCTACAGATACCATCGGGACAGGAATTACCAGAGGGGTAAACACACACACACACACACACACCCTCACAAGCACACACTAAATAGATAACACTGCCTTTAAAGCATACAATATTTCTTCTTGTGACGGAGTGTTTTGTGTGTGTGTGTGTGTGTGTGTGTGTGTGTGTGTGTGTGTGTGTGTGTGTGTGTGTGTGTGTGTGTGTGTGTGTGTGTGTGTGTGTGTGTGTGTGTGTGTGTGTGTGTGTGTGTGTGTGTGTGAGTGCAGAGAAAGTGATAGAGACAACACACAGAAAAGTGGGTGCGTGAGATGGGCTGTTTTTGTGTGTGTCTCCGTACACACATACACCCTCTCGCTGCTCCTGTGTCAGCTAAATCGAGCACATTGTTAGTAGGTTGGTGAGACACTAACCTATTACCATTTCACCTGTGCAGGCAGTGTGGGGGAAAACAACTAATTATTGCCTGGTCAACATTTGGCAAATGGCAGCACTCCATGCTGTGTGCAAATGTGTGCAAATGTGTGTGTGTGTGTGTCCCTCTCGCTCTCTCTCTCTCTCTCTCTCTTTTTCTCTCTCCCCGCTTGTCTTCACATCAAGTGCTTATGTCTGCACCTTACTCAGCTCAATCCCATTGAGTCACTTTCCACTTGTGTCATCATTAATTACCTCCAACTTATCTAGGCCAGGTGAAAAATCGATATATTTATTTTCTTAAAGGCCATCTCCTAGTCTGTTTTTTAAGGACAGCCAGCGCGGCGGGCCGATACACCAGTCATTAATCGAAGGTTGTTATCGGACGCAATGCTGTCCAGACTGGCTTTTCTCTTTCTCGACACGTCGCACTCTGCAGTTGCTCCGAAGGAAGGTGACTTTTAAGGAGAGGGAGAGAGATATCCATTTGAATGACAGAGGCAACTGCAGAGTTGTTGGATTTGGTGAAAAGTGTGGGTGTGTGAAAATGTGACCGCATGCGTTGGTCAAAGTGTGGAATTTTACACACGTTCGTATTACACGCAGACAAACACACACACACGTTTATTTTTGTAGTGGCATTGATTTTGGCGAGCAGCTGTGATCCATCATGCAGTGTGGCCTTGATGTTTTGACTTGATGCTATCTCTCTGGTATCTCTGCAGTGATGCAGCATTATTTACTGATGCAGTGGGATGCGTGCGGATACATTAATTAATCAATGAGGATATTCTTCCCGTGTTGTGCCTTAGTCAACCACATATGGGCTCCCAGGCTAAGACAGATGAGGAGAGGAGAGGGCAGGGTGTCAAGGAGGAAGCCAACTACGCTGTGCAAATACCATCCAGCTTCACTAAGATGGAGCGCTGAGGAAAATGCTCAAGTTACACAAAATTCAGCCTCACTCAAACACTTAGAAGCTGCATTATCTTACCTAAATTTAAATTTATTTTATTTTTTTAAAAGCACCAATAAAACCCATTTAAATTCCTGAAAAATGTTTTTACAAACAAGCTGACAGTTGAGATCTTGCCAAATCAATGTACCAATAGCAGACATTTCAAATTTAAATTATACAGCAAAAACCGTGGTAAGCACATTTAGTAAGCAGCAATAGACGAGGTCAGTCTGAACAACTAGCCCTCAAAAACTCAAATCAAATTCAGCCTGATTCTAAAATCCAATCTAGAGAATTGAGTTGTAGTACACAAAGAATAATAAACGGTGAGGTTATAAAGGTTGGTTATGAAATAAGAAGTCAGAAACCCTGAATACCAAAAATAAATCAGAGGCTCGGGTTAGAGAAAGAAGCTTCTGCTGATGGGGAAAAAAAACAGTTCTTGGAAAGAATTGTAAGAGAGCTTATAAATTCCACCATCTACAAATTATCCGTAGATAAAAATGATTCACTACTGTGGCTACTCCCCCTAGAAACCCTTTCCTGGCTAAAGCACTCCTCAAACATAGTGCTCAGTGTAGGAAGCAGACAAACAGGCAAGCATGAAAGACAAAGAGAGAAAAAGACCCGGAAACAGTGCAGACTTCATGGAAAAGAAGAGGCAATAAAGCAACAAATTCCAGACTTTACATACTATTTTTTTGGCACTATATTTGTTGCATACACTCACTGGCTACTTTACTCGCATGCAACAACTGCTTGTCAACACAAATACCTAAAATAGCCAATCAAGCGAAAACCTTCTCACTACTTTTAAGCATGTAGACGTGATGAAGAGAACCTGTTGAAGTTCATACGGAACATCAGAACGGGGAAGAAAGGTGATTTGAATGGCTTTGAACATGACGTGGTTGTTAATGCCAGGCGGGCTGGTCTGAGTATTTGAGAAACTGCTGATCTACTGGGATCAGCAGTTTCCACCATCTCCGGGGTTCACAGAGAATGGTCCGAAACAGAGAAAATATCCAGTGAGCGGCAGCCTTGTTGAAAATGCCAGAATGCTTTGAGCTGATAGGAAGGCAACAGAAACTCAAAGAACAACTCGTAAACAACACTGCCTTCTATATCAGTGGTTCAGGCTGCCGCTGGTGATGCTGTAATGGTGTGGGGAATGTTTTCTTGGCACATCTTGGGTCACCAAATGCTTAGTAGCAACTGGGCAGTCTACCTGAGTATAGCTGCTGACAGTGTACCCATCATATAATGGCTGCTGCCAGCACAACATGACTCACAGCTCAAATCATTTCAAACTGCTTTCTTGAGCATGATAATGAGTTCACTGTACTCAAATGACCTCCACAGTTACCAGATTGCAATCCAATAGAGCACCTTTGAGATGTGGCAGATTGGCATCAAGGATGCGTTGCCAACAAAACTGCAGCAACTGTGTGAATCTGTGTCACGAAGAATTTAGGTAGCTCTGAAGGCAAAACTGGTTACAACCCATTACTAGCAAGGTTAAGGTACAAAATCTATGTTCATGTAGGCCACATGATTACCTTCTGTAGCAGGAAACGGGGTTTTTCCCTCAGTTTTGGCCTCAGCCAGTTTTCCAGTCCTCAGTAAAACCTCAGCAAAGTTCTCTGCAGGCACATCTTTGTAGAATGAATACACATCTTGACTCTAAAAGAAAGAATGACAAAGAAAGAGTGATATAGTACTTTTCTTTATATTAAGGCAACCCCCCCCATATCTGAGCAAACTAGAAAAAGCACAGTGAGACATGATGAAGATGACTGAATATCTTCATTCTCAAGGAGTCAGACAGATGAGAAACTGAGTGAATAAATGAAATTCAGAGCCAAGTAAAGCTTTTCAAAAACTGTCCCTTCTGAAAAGTCATTTATAGGTTTCTTGTATACAAGTTATTTCTCATGTGTCTGAGAGGCGGACAATAAAGTTTCTGCTCTTGCTCGGTCTCAGAGCTATCGCTTCGACGCAGAGTGTGTCCTGTCTGTCTTCGCCACTCTGTCTCTATCCATCTTTCAGTCACGTTGCATTTGTCTCTCTTTCTCTCTCAATCAGTCTCTCCTCAATCCCCGCTCCCTTCATTGCAACTGTTAAGGTAAAAACTAATCCCATTGATCAGCCAGCGCATGGACAAATGGACGTGAGGAGTAATTATTGGTAGATGGATGATGGAAGATGGATGCATGCTGGAGATGAAGTGAAGGAAGGGATTTGGAGAAGCCTATTAAAACGTCATAAGAGGAGATGTATCGGCCTTCTCCGTTTCCCCTCCTGTCCGCTCTTTCAGCTCTCCATATGATTTGTGTCTCTGAGTAAAAAGCCCAGTCGTAGCCCAGAGGCGACCACTTTCCAGGTACAAAGGTCAGTCTACTTCCTCTTCTTACTTTTACTCTTTTGTATCGCCATAATTCCTTCTGTTGACATTCTTTTCTTTTGTATTATTTATAATGCAAACCTCGTCCCATCTCTGACATCCCTCAGCATCATACCAGTAGTCCAAAGTCTCTTCTGTTAGTACTTGGCGTTATAATTGTTCAGCCTGAAATCAATATCCATTTTGTCTCAACACTGCTTTTGAAAGAATGTATAAGTCATAGCAAGAAAATCTAATTAATTGCCCAGTCATAAGCCTACTCAGGCAGTTTTTGCTGTAATTTGAAAGGATGCCCTGAGGTGAGAAAACAAAACATAAAAAGAAAGAAGGTCGATAAGAATGTACGAAGCAAAGAGCTACGAGAAACACTGGTCTTAAGCCACCCACCGTGTCTACATAGGGATCTTCAATGAGATCCTGATAAAAGGGGCTGCAGCCTTGACGGTCCAAGTTGGCGTTCTCACATGCCCCTTCGTGGCTAGTGGCTCCCGAGCCGCGACCCTGAGGAGCCATCAAAACATCATTAAACTTTCACAACATGCCCTCAGCACTGTCATATTTTTTTCCCCCGTCCCACAGCTAACATCCATGCAATTTTTCCTCTTTCTTTAGAAAGCCGCAATCACCAGCACCCCTCCCATTTGCTGCCAACACTAGAGACGCCATCAATCTCCACCCAGGCGACCGTCGGGCCCGTGCAGCCACCAGATATTGAAATATTCAACAGGAGGGCCAATTAATTATGCAGGAGATGGGCTCTTGATTGGTTATTTTTGAAGTCTGCAAGCAAAAGTATGTGCGGTATGGGAGTGCAGACAGACATGAGATCTGTCTGTGTGGCCCATTAGTCTGTAGAGTTAAAAACAAAGTGGATACATCCATAACCGCTGCTGCGCTGTTGCTGGCTAATTGATCGTGATTATTACACAGAATATATATCAGTACAACAGAAACTGCATTTTTTTTTTTTTAAATCAACAAGGTGGTTATTGCACCCATTAAGAACTTTACTGAAAAAAAAAAAGTCTTCATCTGCAGCGCACAGTTAATAAAACAACAGTGTCGATGTGTTCTTACATGCAGCGGCCGGAGGTAATTGAGTGAGTCCTTCCACCAGCGATGGTCACTGACCGCAGTCAAAACAGCCTTGGTAGTCAGTCCTGTAGTGGTCAGGACTTTCATGGTCTTAGCTGTAGTCCTGTGCAGAAGGTCTCCTGCTGTCCCCACAGAGGAGCCCACACAGTGTTGGGGCTGAAGAGAAAGACGGGGAACAAAAGACTGATGGCAAAGATATTCTACTGTGTCACTATATAGAGTCTTTGTAGGAGTACCTGCTACAAGGGGCTTTACAATTTGAGAACAGTGTGCAGCATACTACAACACCTCCTTTTTGTAAATAAAAAAACAGCATCGCTCGATCTGCACTGCTAGATTAGACCCATGAATATTGTATTCTATTTTTTATTAGGTACTTCTGAGAAGCCATTTTAATAAGTGCAGGGCTCTCTTTCTTTTACTGGTTTATTTATGTAGTGCATAGAGGAATTACAATATGCATTCAAGCAGGGCCCCTCTGGTTCTGAAACACACATTCTCTATTGTGTGTTTGTTCAGAAAACTTCCCAAAAGTCACACAGGCAGAGGAAAATTATACACAGACGTAGGACAGATTCATAATACAACAAGTATTTCTGTGGTTTCTTGACTTCACTAAGATTATACAACTGAATTAAAAATCTTATTCAGTGATTCTCTCTTTGAAAAAGCAAAAACCTCCTTCTTAAAGCAACACTATTTATCTCATCTAAGAGTTAGATGAGACGATCCACTCGAAGCACACCTAGTATATATGTTAGAGGCACACCACTGTATGGGCTGAAGATCAGTAGTGGCTAGTTTCAGCTCATCTGAAAATAAGATGATCAGTTTTATGTTGGCTAAACATTCAAAGACAGTGTGATAAAGAGTTATGACTTTTATCGCAGCAATTTTGACTGTGAAAATAACTTTTCAATTATCACTTTTTTCTCAAAATTAAAAAAAGGGGTCAGAATTAGACATTAGTCCTGGATTTCTGACTTATTTTTCCTTCAGACTTCTGCCAGTAATCTCAGAAGTTACAATTTCTCAGAAAACACTCTGAGAAAACAGTCAAAATTGTGATCCAAAAATATTTTTCATCATTTGTCCTAATCCTCTTCCATATTCCAGCCCTTCTATAGCTTCCCATCCTTACAAAAACCAAACCAAACTGTGCTGGACTTCCTAGTATTTCCACCTTTTTATAAGCATCACCTAACCTACATTTTTCAGATATAGACAGAGTGCTTCAGAAGTGATTTTGGGAATATTTTGTTAACTTTGAACAGAGTCAGGCTAGTCAAAGAAGTTGTCACAGTTAAGTCACAATTGTGGCATTAGTGTGCTGTTGGTCGTCTGAACTACCTTTCTCAGAGCAGCATTAGTATTTAGTTATTAATCCTCTCTGAGAGCTGCCTCTTCCACAAAAATCTTTAAAATGGAATATTTAGAAATGAAGGCTGCATTCCTTTTGAATGTATATTAACATTCAAAATTCAATAAAATGCTGTTTTCTATACATTTGAAAATCTTTATAAAACCATCTTGGGAGATCCTGTGGGCTGGAGCCAAATCATTTAGTGCCTTTCATCAATACTTTATTTAGCAAGGGATTAAGAGTAAGAGCATGAAATGAAGAAAACATATACGCATGATGAAAAGATATAATAAAAGCCAACTATACAGTACAGACACATACACAGAAAGCTGCATAAATATAATGCCCACCTTGTACACACAGAACACATTTGGGCAGCTTAAATATATACAAGTGAGGGACAGCAATACAATAATAAAGTGATAACAGACAGCTTCAAATGAGCACCTATTTGCACACAAAGGGGGATGAAATGCAAGTCATGAAACATTAACGCCCACTCAAGGCATCATAAAGCTGGCAGTGCTGAAGGGGAGGAGAAAGGAAGGCATAAATAAAACAAGGGAGCTGAGGACCTTAACACTAGATTTACACCTCATCAAATATGGAGCGGCAGGAAAACACACAAACTGAACAGGACAGAAACAAACCCACACAGGGATAGAGGAGGCAGTTCAAACCAGAACATGCATGGGAAGCATGTGATGAAAAACAGAACGGGGGGGGGGATAGGAAAAAATATATACACATTTACCTTTAAAGAGTCTGTCTCGTCAGCGTCTCGTCCGGTCTCTGTATCTACAGGCTCCATTTGATAGTTAACAGCCTGGTACAACACCTGCAGGACAGAGGGAGGGAGAAAGGAAGAAGGAAAGCAAGAGATCAGAAATTCAGTTTCCTCCATATTATCAGACTGGAAAAAAAAAGGTCACTGAAAGGCAACCCACCCCCCAAAAAAACACCCTGAAAAGAGGTGTTTTGTTGTCTTGTGGTGGCCACTTTTTTGTACGTTAAAATTTTGAAGACCAGCAAGGAAGCATATAGCTTTACTTTTAAGGCAATTTTTTTATCATCATATCCTCTTCTCAGACTGACTCATTAGGGGGTTGGATCCCTTTGGCCTTCCAAACTGCCTCTTTGTGACAGAGATTCAACAAGGTGCTGAATTCCATATTCTATTACACCCCAAAGGTGCTCCATGAGGACTGTGGAGGATATTTGAGAACAGTCAACTTGTCACGTTCAAGAAACCCGTTTGAGATGATTTAAGCTTTTTAACATGGTGTGTTGTGGTGAAAGTAACTATAAGAAGAAGGGTATACTGTGGTCATAAAGGGATTCAGAGGTCAAGAGGTGAAAAAGTATGCCAAGAAAATTTGATACAAGGCAGGATGGAGCCATGCTTTCTTGACATTTACCCAAATTCTGACCCTTCTATCTGAATGTTGCAGATCGACAGACCAGGCGATCTTTCTACAATCTTCTGTTGTTCAATTTTGGTGAGCTGTGCAAACTGTAGCCTCACGTTCCTGTTCCTAGCTGACAGGCGTGACACCCGTAATGCTCTTCTGCTGTTGTAGCCCATCTTTAAGGGTGTGTTAAAGATCATGACCATGTGTCGTGCGTTCAGAGGTGTTCTTCTGGATCCCTTGGTTGTGACAAGTGGTTATGTGAGTTACTGTTGGCCTTCCTATCAACTCTGGCCATACTCCTCTGATCTCTGGCATCAACAAGGTATTTTTGTCAAAGAAATGCTGCTCACTGGAGATTTTCTCTTTCTCAGACCATTCTCTGTAAATCCCAGTAGATCAGCAGTTTCTGAAATACTCAGACCAACCAACAACCATGCCACATTCAAAATCACTTAAATTATCTTTCTTCCCCCATTCTGATGCTCTTCTTGGACTTCAGGAAGTCATGACCATGTCTACATGATTAAAAGCACTGAGTTGCTTCCATGTGATTGGCTTATTTAACATTTGTATACTGTATATGTATACTAATGTCTAATTATCTTATTTATCCTAAAGGTTCTTGACTCACAGGCTTGGGAGATAGTTGCCTACACTGATCATTTAAAAACTTCCTTAGCAGTCCTAATTTTACTGCTGGTTCTATCAAAAATCTTTTTTTAACTGCCTAATCAAAAAATTGTGTTTTGTCACCACGACAAAGCAGCCCTTTTAAATTACAAACACATTAAGTCAACAGTAAATTGTTTCAGTAGGAACGGCAACAATATTCATAAGAACCCGTTTGAAAAGCTACTCACACACTTACCTAAATCCTAAGCTGTTTGTTCAGCTTATGCTATGCTAACGTAAAACCCACCCCATATATAATTTAAAGGACTTGTTCTCATATCTCTGTTGCTACAGTAACTGTTTGTCAATACTGGACAACCCTCTTGTATATTTCCCTTTTCACTCCCATTAGCAGCTGCAGTGTTTCTCTACTCAGTATGTTATTTCAATTTCCATTGCTACAAACCTTCAACTTTCCCAATATCACAAATTCTCTTCTTGCACGTATTTGCTCCAAAGGCTCACTATACAAACCATTCTCATTTTGGACACACATGAAAGGGCAAAACAAGATGACAGCAGCAGCCGAACATAAAAACTATATAACAATGCTGTTAATAAAACGCCCGGCTGGTTTACCTGGGTTTGTAGGTCACTGGAGGCGGCCAGGAGGCCGTGGATGCTGTCAGGGGGGCAGTGTGTGAGAGAGAAGGCTAACAGCTCTTGCCGGGCCTCCAGGTCTGCATAACCGTCACACTGACCGAGCAGACTGCACACCTCCCATGCTGGACTGTAACCTGGAGGGAAACAAAAAGAGAATGTAACCACAAGATCAAGGCCGATCAACACATAATGACAAAGCATCAAACACAAAACACATTCTGGAAAATAATCCATGAACACAAAGAACAGAATCTAAAAAATATAACGAGCCAGGAAAGAGTAACTTCCAAAGCCCCTGGGACATTAACAAATACTTAAATCTTACTTAAGCACACTTCTCCTTGAAGAAAATATCAGCCTGAAACATTGTAACAACTGAGCTACATTTGTTCCAGCTT
This sequence comes from Pelvicachromis taeniatus, assembly GCA_015108175.1. Classification (NCBI taxonomy): domain Eukaryota; kingdom Metazoa; phylum Chordata; class Actinopteri; order Cichliformes; family Cichlidae; genus Pelvicachromis; species Pelvicachromis taeniatus. Next base: position 12,802 of record VURO01046763.1, on the reverse strand, counting down.
CATCATAGCCAGAAACCAACACGCCGCCTTGACTTCGTTTTTACAAACAGATTCAATTATTCCTGCTGTGTTCATAGACAGAGAATACTGTTGCTTATCTGATTACACCCTCTCTCTCTCTAAGACACCTTTTCCTCATCTAAGCAGTCTCCCATTACTCAGGACTGTAGAAAAACCCAGAGAAATCCAAGTTGTTTTTTTCCCTCTTGCACCTAATTTGTCTGTGGTGGAACATATTACAGCATCAAACAAGACATCCCCACTTCCATTTTCTCAATGTTGAGAAAAATGATGATCGCTGGACCTTTCTATCTCCTAGCCTCACACACTGCCTTTAGACTTGAAAACTGGACGTATTTGGACATCCAGCTCTCTTGTGATTTCACACATTAAACTTGGATCAGTTTGAAAGTAAAAGTTTGCTCTCTGCGCAAGTTTGAGGTCAGTGCTGAAATCGTGCACAGTGTAGGTGGTCAGAGCAAGGAAGGAAAATAGCAGCCTCGTACTCTACCCCTTAGCTTCCTATAGCATCATTTTCTAAATCCTAAGTCGCCTTGTACTGAAGTTATAAGATTTTCAGAAAGCTTCAGCTCGAGGTCACTGAGATTTAAACTCATCCAAGATTTTTAGTAGATGCACCTATGGTATCAATTTGAAGTTCCTACATCGCCTCGTTCTCAAGTGATTGCATTCACAAACTTAGGAGTCCATGCAGCCCGCCCGCCCAGATGATGGCTGACAAAACCTCATGAGCCTTTTACAGCTGATGAAGGGGGTTAAAAAAGGGGGGGGTGGGGGCAAAACTATAGGCAACAGTAAAACAAACAAACAAGATAAATGAGTGAAAACACATAAGCTGCATGTCTCAAGTTTCCACAGGACTTTTGGGAAGACATTCCGTGAACAGATGAGGTCAAAGCAAATCTTTGTGGCAAAAATCCCCAAATGCCATATTTGTAGGAATTAAAGAACTGCTCTCCAGTACCAAAATCTCATCACAACAGTGAACCATGGCAGGGGGAGCAATCAAGGCCTCCAATTGCTGAGGGAAATGATGCATTTGTAATTGTCTCAGGGAGTTCAACAAGAGAATGTCGAGGCAGCTATCCATGTAATCAAGGCCACCATTGTAACTAAGAATATGTTTTTAATGACTTGGCTGGTTTAATGAAGGTTAAATAAAACACAGATTTTTCTACAAAGACCTGAAACTTAAGATAGTCTCTGTGGATGGAGCTCAGATATTTTAATATTTCTAATATTCTGATGCAATAACTGCAACTGGGACCAGCTTCGTTCAGAGATGCTGAGGAAGCGTGAAGTCTTTGGAGTTTTGTTAACTTACAATGTGCTACAAAGAGCACCGTTTCAACCTATACACATTTTTTTAGACCAACACCAAATGAAGGCGTTACCCAAACCATTTCTTATGTGTCTCTAAAGGTTAATCCACCTGTATGTGGAAGCTCTTTAATACTCTGTATTGTCAGTATACTCTTAACATCACAGTACCCAGGTATTAGCAGGTATAGCACCCAGGTATTTGAAACCAAGACACCCGTTTGATGCCAATCAATGTCTTTTGTTATCATTTTAATATCATTAACAAGCCCCTTTCTCTCTGAAATCTTCTGGGTTTTTTTACATTGTTCATCAACCTCATTTGATTTTGCTAAATGTTATTGCCCGTCAGTCTTTTTCTGATCTTGTTATACTTCATGAGAGGTGGAACAAGCTTAATAATACAGAAAAACTTGTTTTTGTTAAGGTTTCAACATGCAAAACAATTAACAGCCCCCTCCAAGAGTGATACCAATTATCAATGATGAGGTAAAAAGCTTCTCTCAAATTTCAGTCCTCATTTTACTTAAATCCTACTTACATATCACATGTATTATAGTTTCCCTAAAGCCTCTACTGGTCTGTGCACAGTTTCCCAGTTACCTGCAGCCATGAGGTCCTGACAGTGGATGTACGACGCTTTGAAGTCCAGACACTGAAGAGCTTGCTCTGCAAGCAGGGTCAGCACTTTGCCCTTTCTCGTTGCTTCATCATCCCCTAGGCATGCAAACACAGATATTCATTTAAATTAGCACAAATGGATTTTTTTTTTTTAAAGTCTCCTGAATTTGTTTTTAATCTTGACAAATGTCAACATTCAAAAACTAAACAGCAAATCTCATAAGGCTGCATATTACATACAGTATCTGTCTCAATAAATTTCTTATTAAATTTCCCTCTGTGAGCAGACTCTCACACAGGCTCTAGGTTGGAATAAGAATATCCTCAAATATTAGCCACACTGCAGTCAGGGCTTGAGACTACATAATAACTGGTGTCTACCACAAATGAGATTATTGCCATTTCTGTTCATCTCCAAAACAGGGTATGAAATAACTGTAAAAAAAAACATACCACCGTACCATCGCGCTAAAATGAAAAATCAGAAATCAGAGTTTGATATCTCAATGTTCGTGGGATTGAGTGTGGTATTAACATTCATGTGGCAGCTCAGGACAACCTTTGATCTGTGTGTAAGCTCTATAAACAAAAGGCAGAGGATGGGACGATCAAAAGAGGCATGGTCAGGAACAACTTCTGAATAAACCTGTGCACTGAAGATCAAAGAACTGGCGTTGAGATGAAGAAATGTGATGGCGCTGAGTTGGTCTGTGGCTGTGTTTGTTTGTGCGTGCGCATGTGTGTGTGTGTGTGTGTGTGATGCCAGCAATGCTGTGTTTACTGTGAAGGGGAAAGAGGTGTTTGTCAAATATTTTCAGGGTGACTGGTGAAATGGCATCTTCAAAAGCTGTCAGGACCTCAATATAGAGGAGGTTTGTGTATGTGTGTGGCGGCACATCTTTGTTCACCCTGTGCTCTTTTCCACCATTTTTTTCCCCTTTAAATCAAAACATTCCCTGGCATTTATTTCAAGTTGATCTAAAAATCAGACATCTTGGAAATCCAATTGAAACCGTTACCTGTCCTTGATGGTCCGACCAAAGACTCTAATGAAAACGTGTGAAAGAGAACAAACAGCAGCATATGTAGTTATTTCAAAGACTCTACAGTGGATTATAACAATCATCTATCCAAGTCAGAAACATTTGCTACATTTGGAATATTATAATTAGCAATTATTTCATACATAAACAACTTTCCACCTCTATGCCATAAAATGAAATGATTCATGGACCACTTTTTTGCAGGGGCAGGAACCGAACCCTAAGGGGTTTTTAACCGGCGTGCTGGTGATACCTGCATTAAATATTCACCACAGAGCCCCAGAGCTATGCACCCTTCAAAAGCCTCCCTCCTGCATTTATTTATTTAAAAATGTGTTTATTGCTCTTCTCATCTCCCTTTGCCTCTATTTTTTTCCCCTTTCTGAACCCACACAGCGAGAGTTTCCTGCTGACAGAATGTGAGCAGCACAGACACAGAAATGCCACAAGACCAGTTAGCAGGTTTCCTTTAGCTGGTGACAGGCCTCAGAGAAAAAAGACAGGACTACAAATCCAAGAGACAGAAGACAAAATAGGAAAGAGCACGAAAGATAGACAGACACACAGAAAAGACTTTATCTTATATTCTTAAAAAGACGAACAGTAAACACCGACGACCTAAAGTTTGTGCAGCTTTGGAGAGCAAAAAAAAGGACATCTTGGTTTTCCCCATAGTTAGTTTTTACTTTTTCAGCACTGGAAAAGTGGGGGTTGGAACTAAAATGGTCAAAGTATACAAACTGTACAAATAATTCTAATATGCATGTTTTCTTCTTGTATTTCTCTTTCACTGCAGTCGGCATTTCACATCTTTATGTATCAAATGGATTCCATTACCGTGTTGCCACATTCACTAAAAATACAGCTCTGCGGTCTGAAAATCATGCGGGAGATATGAAAGATAACATACCATAAAAACATAAAGAATTAAATTGCTTTTGGTATTACTACAAATACACTGCACATAAAGATTTTTCGAGTCAAGAGTCTGTAAACGTGGTAATTCCTGAGGATATTAAACACGAGGGGATGAAGAACAGCGTAGTCGGACGGTTTGAGAGAACATATAGAGGAAAAGTGAAAATCTTAAGGAAATTAAACCTCTTTACTGAAACTCCAGTACATTAATCTTGTCTGATTTGTGACTGTCCTTTGTTGCTTTAAGAGCTGCATTTTATATGGAATTATTTGCAATGTGCACTGAGAATAAACTCCATTTCATTTCACATTTTCTTACACCTACTGCACATTCATTTGCAGTCAAACACATGCAAGCTTATGCAAAATAATTGGACTGAAGTCTGTCCTTTGGCTCAGTCTTTAGGCATACCTCTTTGGCAACTGCCGCTCTACTATTAGTATCATGTGGATAATAACCAAAGTCTTCCAGATATTACAAATTACAAAACATGAGTGTGACAACTTTGAAGTAACAAAGATGTCATATTAAGATGAATACCTTGTACAAGTGTATGTCAACATTAAAAGACAGATCAATGCTTTTATATTTTGCAAGACTTTCAACCAACATGAGGCAATAAACAGCTTCAAAGAGGCTGACTAGGGGGAGCTTAGAGAGTAGCTAAGACAGCTACAACGACTATAATTCATCTAATACATCTTAGAAGGAGAGAAGTTCTAAGTAGGAGAAACCTCAATCCTGCAACTTCCACTTTCACAGGGGGCTTTGCCTGTTGATCCAGGTGTGTGTGTGTGTGCGTGCGTGCGTGCGTGCGTGCGTGCGTGCGTGCGTGCGTGCGTGCGTGCGTGCGTGCGTGCGTGTGTGTGTGTCAGTAAATCCTACACACACTATTTTTAATATAAAAACATTTTAAAAGAAGTGACTAGTTTTTTTTAAGAGGAGTAGCTGTAATGAACCCCCAATGAGCCTGGTTTATCTGCAGGTTTGATTTTGATAAAAGACAGTTCTTTCTTACCACCATCGCCAAGCGCTTCCTTATAAGGTGTTGTCTAGTTATTGAGGCTTACTCTCTAGTATTTTAGGTGTTTGACCTTGAGGTGACTGCTGTTGTGAGCTGGTGCCGTACAAATAAAACTGTGCAAAAATGAATTAAATTGAATTTCACACACCAAATGAGAAGCATTTCTGCGACCTTAAACGTCACAACCAACTGCTTCTTACACTTACTTATGGTACTAGGTTTCTGTTTTGACTTAATTCCCCTCCCCATAGTTATTGCTTAGATATGTGTGTCATAAAGGAATGTTGTTGTCGTGCATCTTTAACCAACCAATCAACATATATCAGCAGAATAGTTTCTTTGTTTATCCCTGTAAAAAATAAAATAAAATTTTAGCCATACAGTCAATACTACATTTACAAAAATGTCCAATTTCTAAACAAACTTGGCCAAGTCTATAAGCAGGTATAAATCTTTATGTTAGCTTTTTAGTTTCTATTCACTGTGATCACACTCTAACTGCAGCCAATTCCAGTATAATGAGATTAAAATGAAGAGAAAAGAGTCTCTGTAGATCAGCTGTTGTGCCAGTCTCATAAAAAACTCATTGAACAGTGAATGCACGGAGAGACTATATTGAAAATTACCACAAAACAAAATCAAGAATTCTTCAGGTAAACTTAAATGTATAAATAGGCTGCCTTCCCAAGGCAGCAGCAGTCCTCTTGACAAAGTTTCAAATGCTGGCATACAGACCTCATGGCCTTGTACTGAATCTGTCTCTTACTGTCAAACTGCATAATACCTGAGAGCAGAAAAAAGGCAGCTTTGAGTGCTCACAAGGTAAGTTTGTTTCCTCGTTCAGTATACATACAGAGCTGTGCAAAACTCTTGAGCAACCCCTTCCTTTCTTTTTAAGTTTGCCAGGAAAATGTTGAATAGATGCAGTGATTTATTGAAATATGCAGACATAGATGTAAATGCAGTATATAAGGCAAAAACAGAGTACAATTCTAACGAGTTTGAAAGTCAATATTTGTTTCACCATGTTTTACAGATGGCTATAGACACACACTGTAGTTGTCTCGACATCCTCCCTGCATACCAACTGGCTAAAAGTGTCAAATATTTATTCATCACCAAATTAAACTACTGACTTTCACTCCAGTTCTTGTGTAATTTGACATACTTCTAATAGTCCTCACCTGTTACCTTTGACTAATCTAAAGAAATAGTCTAAAGATACAACTTAAAATGGGCTCTTTGCCAAGTAGTCTGTAAAACACTGGTTCATCCTTTGAGGTAGGTACCTTTTTATGCTTCATTGATTTATAGATCAGTATTAAGTGGCTTAACAACCAAAAAAAAAAAACATTCCTCTGAAATGATCAGGTACAAATACTGGACTAAAAATGAATGAAAAAGCAGCCCGTGTGCAAAACTTAACTCTGAAAGCTCCTCAGCAGAGAACTATTACTCAGGACCACTTAAAAAATAGAAAACAATCAGGCGTCATGTAAGCAAAATATAAAGACAGTATAACTGGCTGAGGACTGTACTATATGTTTGTGTGCTTGCAAGCCACAAGCACACATAATACACCTCTTATGAAGATGGATTTTTCTCATGCTGGAAAACTGCCTCAATCTGGTTTATTGAAAATTATAGTCAAACACATTTTAGCTTGATAAAACTCAAAAGAAAAGAAATGTGACGTGGTTAGAGTGCCTGATCATGTATGACTGTGCATGTGTGTCTGCAAGTACCTGAAACTCTGAGGAGTGAGGCCAGATTGAGCAGAGTGGTGGACTGCTTGTAAGCTGTGGAGCAGTGGGCGATGCACTCCTCTACGAGAGACAGACGGTCTGATCGCAGTCGCACTGGAGGGAACACAGAAGACAGTGGGGATGGGTGTCAGACTTGTTTTGCTAATTACTATATTCAATCTGGAACAAGTAACGGCTGATGACAAAGTGATAGGAAATTATGAGCAGTGAATGATAAAGCAGCAGATGTCAGGATGTCAGGAAAATAATATAATGCTGTATAATTCAAACACATGTAGCCCAGCCCGAGTGCAATGATACACTGGTGGATACTGCTGACTTATTCGGCATAATTAAATATTATTAAAATTAGGGCGAGGATGCAGTCAAAATATTCCTGTATATAGTCACTATTAAATTGTATGTGGTATGTGTTGAATGGCAATTTAAAAATTAAACGTGGGACAAATGACAACTTCAAGTGTCCAAAATCCTGTGTTTGTCTTCTCCTATGGGAGGATTTTGCCCAGTTCTACTGAAAATTGAACACATAGTTAACAAATATGGCAGTAATTGTTGGATGCACCCACTTCAGAATAAAAAAAATAAAAAATGAATAAAACATATAACAAGCCAAAATTAGATTAAAAAAAAAATATTGTGTGTACTTTACAAACAGTTTACTGCAGTCGTTCACATGCCAGTGCTAAAATATTATCTTTCATAAGCCACTTTGAGTTGTTTTAATACTAAAGGGGTTCTCCTGAAGCATCTATCAGACCATGAGATAGTTTAATCAACACTTTATAATGTTGCCAACGAAGCATTTGGTTTTGTGGCTCTAATCATTTTTTTAAAAAACAACAACATGAGGATGGTCTTAGTTATTTAATTAACTGTGGAACTTTTCAACATCTTGTACATTAGGAAGCATTGTGTTACAAGTCATTAAGAAGAATTAGAATATATCCTAAATATATCCATCAAAATGAATGCGAGTCCTGTGTCTGAATCATTAAGTGTCACAGCCTTCTCCCTGTCAAAGACAACCTGTGTGCCACACCACTCTGCAGAGTAGATGTTTAAGCCACGGAGCCGTGCAGACACATTTCTTTGATTTATGACAGCAGTATTTCATTCCAATGAGTATGACTGTGTAAAAACTGAGACATATTGTGGAAATTGCTCTTATTTTTTCTTAAGATATCCGAGGCTGTTCATCATCCATTTTGTAAATGGATGGTTCATTAAGTGTGAACGTTTCCAGAATGTACTTCTTTACACTAAAAGAAAGTGAAAAATGTTTTTTTATTAATGCTGTAGCTCGAGATCAAATTGGACTGCATGCGGCACAGAAACTAAAACAAAGTTCATAGCCCAGGTATATTATTTACAGTTTTACGTTTGGGATCTCCATGTGGTACTCTAGAGCGTTCGCATTACTTCATTCTTCCGATATATGATAGATTTAGAAACTACAACAAGGCAAGCCTTTGATCTTTCACAATCAGTCTGCAGTCTTAGATATTTCATACTCATTGCATATTGTTTGATATTAACTATTACATTTTTCACTGACAATAACTTGCAGCGCATATCATCCACAGGACAGTAGGGAGTTTTCTTGAAAAAAAACAACACACAACTTTTTCAGATGCATTTCCATTTTTCTTTAAAGTTGTATTGAAACCCTGAGAAATGCCATCTTTAGAGTCTCTGCAGGCCTCTGTGTGCGCTGTGCACCCTGCTGAGGATCTTTATGGCTTTGAATGACTTTGGGCGAGGCCTAGAGGGAATTCTGGGTAGGGTGGTTTATATGAAGCATCGCCTTAGGCTCTATAGGAGGGCTGCAGGGGACAGCCTAAGATGGATTACCTATGTTCAAATCCTTCCGACTTCATATTTGTGCATGTTTATCTGTGAGAAAGGGAACTTCGAGTAGAGCTATTACTTTGTGGAGAAAAGAAAACTGTTCTTTTCAGTATGACCTTGATTCAAAGCCATGAATTCAATCTGCCCCTAAGCACTGATATTGACCTAAGACATTAGAATTAATGCATGTGTCACAATAAAACAATATTTTCACATTTTCTTTTACATTAGTTTTTGTTTCTCTGCATTGCAGTGCTTCCTTCTTTTTCCACTGTTTTTCTTCATTCTTTCATACTCTTCCAAAGCTCTGCCCTCTCTTCACTTTAAGTGTGCAGTGAAAACTTCATGCGAGAGCACCGCAAGAAGGAGAAGAGAAGAAAGTAGGGGGACAGGAAAAAGAGAGAGAACCCCGGAGGTAAGTGTAAGTGATGAATGTAAAGAGACAAAAGAAGGTGAGAGAGACGGAGAACAAGAGAGGGAGGGAAGGAAGGAGAGACTGTGCAGTTTATGGTTCTCTCTGTCACAGTGGTTTTATACTGGCAGCTCGATTTGATGGGGGCAAAGGAGGGAGAGCGCAGAGGCCTTGGGGGCAAACAACACCTCGCTGTAAAGGTGAGACGATGAGGGGCCAAGCTGGTTTATTTTGGCTCCACAATTTTCTTTAAAAGGAAGGCAAGCCACAGATGTAGGGTGACAGAAAAGAACGAAAGCAAGAACATGGAGGTGAATATAGATTGGTCAGCATTACAGCTGAAGGATAAATGCTAAAAACGTGTCCCTGTGTATGTGTGTCTTTGTGTGTAAGACGGCATGCACACGTCCAAACCAAACACTTCATTCCTAATTAGGCCATTGGCCAGATGTTGTTTGCTCAACAGCCGATCCATAAATAACAATATATTTTGATAAAGTGACAAGAAGCAGCAACATATGGAGGAACGGAGAACGTGACAGCAGGGAGGGAGACAGGCCGGACAGTGAGCTGAGGCGCTGGAGGTGGGGAACGGTGTGCTTTAATCGTCTATGAGAACATTTGAATGGCTAACCATTGCAAATGCACCAGCAACACATTCAGATACACACAAAAGCGCACATTTTAAATTTGCCAGCTTCCCAGACAGACAAACGTTTCATGCTACCTTGCAGGGGCAAGATGCTGACGTTGAAGTCTTCCAGCTCGCTGAGGGCGTTGATGAGGTCCAGTTCCTCTTGGATGGCTGGAGGACAGTCTGTGATCAGCTGGAGACACCCCCTGATGAAGATAATAAGCAGTTAAAACAGCAGGGAATGACTAATAATCTGTTCCGCTGCTAGCCAATCAGCTGACTTTGTGGTATAAAGAAGGAGAACTCTAAATTTTAGGTGTACAAAAACTTAACTTTTCTAAGCACGGAAAGTGAAAAGTGCTTACAACTTGTGCATCAAGCATCCAAGCCGATGCACCTAAAAAGTGATGCAGTTACCTTCGGTCCATTTATTCTAACAGCATTGCAGAAAACTATTGCAAAACACAACTTACCGCTTGACAAACTGAGTGGGAAGAACTAAAGGGGCTTTACTTAATTTGGTACACATTTCAGAGCTGTAGAAAAAAAGTGATTATCTAGCCTGAAGTCTGTGAAGTTTCAACATCATGATGAGAAACATGGCGACACTTTTCAAATGGATTTAAATACAAAGTCTAGACTAATTTGACAGATCTACAATAGAACAGTTTTCTCTTGAAACACGAGCGGCACTCATTACCCTTAATAGGATTATGTAGCACATCACGCTGCATATATAACACTGAATGCGCAAATGTGTGTGCCTGCAAGTGTATACAGAGCAAAGTAAAATATAGCAGCGAGTGAACGAGGAAGGGGGAAAAAAAGCAAAATGATTAATTTGCAAATAGCACAAATCCCAGATAAAATAGCAGCTTAAGAGTCCTGACGTCAGCACCAGTTGAGCGGAGACGAGGGAACTTGTCCTTGGGATGTGTGTTCGCTCAAGAGTGTTTTACTCTCGTAGTGGGTAAACAAAGACAACTGACAGAAATGTCTCATAATCCTTGTAAGTGTAATGAGAAATCCAACCTCTACTTCTTAAAAACACAGTGACTCAAAACTGTTGAGTAGAGTACACACACACTCTGGAAAGCACTCCACATGCAGCTTCCCACTCTTTGAGCATGGCTGCTGTTCTTGCCAGGAACAAGAGGTTTGTCCTGGCAAGGATGAGAGCAGTGGAAAGGGCTGTGGATGGGCGGATGAGAGACAGAAAGAGGGCATACTGATTATGTACTCGTGCTGTGAAGTATCTCCAGGCGAGCGTGTGTGTGTGAGAGAGTGTGTTTGTGTATTGACACAGCCTTAGAAAAGACATCAGTGGAAAAAAAAAAAAAATCTATTTCACTTTCAAGAGTCATGATGTGCTTTGCAGCATGAACACTGTGATTTCCAGATTAACTACTCTGTGCTAAACAGACACACGAGAACACAAGGTAACATTTGTAAAGAAGTTATCAATGGAGCACTTTAGACCTTGCCCTTCTTTTGCACCAGAACATCAAACAGAGGTGTGCTGACGTCCTGTTTTTTTTTTCCCTTTATCTTCCAACATTTGTGTGTCATATACACTCAGGTTCTTTCCTACTCATATGAGGACTTGTGAGAGGAGCTTTCACACATACGACAGAAACAAACAGTAACAAAAGGAACCAAAATCATCCCTGTTGGGCCTTAATCTCACTTATCTTTCTTTTTCCTCACTAAGCTGTTTTAACAACTTAAGAATAAAGTCCTATCAAGACCCTACATATTGTAGGGTAAAGACCCCACAATCTTAACGCAACAATCAGGCATTGTCCTATCAGCAGCACTTGGTGACTGTGGGAAGGGAGAACTTCCTTTTAACAGGAAGAGGCTTCCAACAGAACAAGCAGAGCCAGACTCATGGAGAAGTAGCAATCCCTGTTTAAGGGTTGAGGGGAAAGAGAAGGTAAATGGTGAATGGACTGTTTCCTATACAGTGCTATAGCAGTGATGTTTGTGGGGTTACTGAAGTCTGGCTACCTGGTATATAATGATGGGCTACGCGGTGGCTAGCTACACAGCTGTGGTTAGCATAATATAAACACATTAGCACTGTGAAGCTGGAGGATGAAGGCTAATGTGAGAGTCAAATGTAATCACATGGCAGGATGCCGTAAACAGACCAAACTTCAGTCAGGAGAGCAACTGAGATTATCAATCCACAATACGAGGTTAGTCATTAATATACTGCTGCATGGGCTGTAGTTACATCGTAAGGTTTTAAAAACTGAGCTTTACAATGAACAGTGGTAAAAAAAACTAAAAAAAACTGACTTTTCTAGGGGCTTGGTCAGATTAAATAGAACAAGATACAAAGCATTAAAACATGTTAAAAACACAAGAGCTTTAATAAACGCAGCGTAGTTTGGACCCGGAAGCAGGGTTCATACGTCATCACTTAAAGACCAGATACCCCATCAGCCTTTTACGACTGAGAGGTCAAAAGTAAGGAACATACAAATAGATAAAACACAAAGTGTGTGTAGACTAGGGACTTCCCATTTAATAAACTTTGGTACATCATCAAACTTTGATGTATCCAAACTATAACATCACACGTTTCAACTGCCATTCCTCATTTCTTTCTTTTCACGGCCAGTCCCTCTTGGCACAGTCATGATAACAGTTGTGCGATCATACAAATAAAGCTTCTGCTTTGTGTTGTTTTAGTCTGGTAATATAAAGCATTTTGAGCTGCACATTTTTATAAAAATTGCAACATAACTCCATTAAATTACATTTATTTAAGTAGTACGACTTGAGGATCATGCTCCAGTAATATGAAAACAAGGAGATGTAATGATTTATGGGGATTAAAGAAATCCTAATTAGAAGACATACGATTTAGGGATAAAATTCAACAAGCTATTAGAAGTTACCTCCGGAACAATGACAATGAAGAAGTAACACTTAATGTGTTACAGGAAGCAGCCAAAGAACCAGGAGAGAATGTTATAAGCAGATTGGGAAAAAGAACAACACAGAAAAATAAACAAATTTGTTAAACAGGAGACGAGAAGAGAATGAAGCAAAAATACACAGGAGATGGAAATATTAAAGAGACGTTTTCAGAAATGCTAAACTAATATAATTAGTGGATGATAAGGAAAAAGCTTTCACTTTGACAAGACAACAGCAGCATGGTAACTGCTCAGACCATT
>VURO01046762.1:0-13190 GCA_015108175.1 Pelvicachromis taeniatus | reverse complement strand
CGAGCAAGAGAGAGAGTTGGAAGCGCAGGAGAGAGAGCCAGGGCATAGATTACTTTGCTCGCCCTGAACCTGCCATATTACAGGCCTTCTTAGATTACCACCCACAGCAGAACACCAGCTGCTGCAGTTGTGATGAGGGTGTTCAGCTGTAAAGATGGCACCAACAGGAAGTGGCTTACTTATTGCAAAGAACGCCATTTATTATTCTGATTTGTGTGTCTGGCATTTGCAAGGCAGACTGACACCAGTGCATTTATTACTAGACTAAGCAGTCTTTTTGTTTCTGCTATGTACTGTTTAAAATCCAGAATAGGGAGGATGGTGTAGGTTTAAGCTTATTAGATTGATACATATATACCAACAAGGCAGTGTACATCAAAGCGGTTGTGTCACGGTCCTGGGTCTGCAACCCAGCATTTTCTGTTCCTTTGGTGTTGTTCTTGTTTTTGAGTTTATTTTGGAGTTCTGTGTGGTTTGTTTACGATTATTTCATGTTTTAGGATTTTGGTTCTGTTTGTCTCCCCATGATGTTCTGTGTTCTGTCATTCCTGCCTGTGTATGTTCGTTCCCTGTGTTTTGCCCGTGTCCTAAGTCTGTCCGTTGTGAACGTGTCCTGTTCCCCCTGTTCTGTGTTCAGTCTCACGTTCCTGTGATGTGCAGCATGTGTTTCCTGTTTTATTTTGTACCTTGTGTGAATATATCCTGCTTTGTCCTCATCTGTGTCATTTCTTTCAGCTGTGCTCCCTGTGTGTCCTGAGTTCCCTCGTTATCTGTCTGTGTTTTTATGTCAGCGTGTTCCTCCGTCCGGTGTCGCGGTACCCTCTACCAGCTGTGTAATCCTGCCACCTGCCCGTCTGTCACCTGCTTATAGGTGACAGACAGACCTGCCCGTCTGTCTGTTTTAGTTAGTTTTTCCCAGTTTAGTTTATGGTTTTATTCCAGCAATAAAGCTGTGTTCTAAGTTTCACTTCCGCCTCTGTGAGTCCTGCTTTTGGGTCCTTTTCCTGCCTGCCAACACACAGACCTTGACAGGTTGTTTTCATTCAAAGGCTTTATGGCTTTTCCTATAATCCCTGGTGGGCCGGTCTCGAGTCAAAATGCCCGGGCCAATTTTTTGTCCCAGTTCAGCCCTGGTTATTATGTTACCATAACATTGTTAAAAAAAAACAAAAAACAAAGACTTGAAAGGACTTGAAATTCAAGTCAAGCTTGTGACTGACTTGAGGGTTGTCCGTCTTGACTTGAGACTTAACTCTGACTTTAGGATAAAGACTCAAGACTTACATACTTGAGACTTGCAAAACAGTGACTTGGTCCCACCTCTGGGTGCAATTGTGTTTATTTTAGACCTTATAGTTCAGCTGATAATGACAAGGAAAACACTAAAACACAGTAATCATTAAACAGAACACAAATGTGCAATTGATTCAAAGTTTTCAGAAGCAGTATTTTGTCACGTTGGTACAGTTAAGGCCACTATGGCCATACATACATAAAAATCCTCAGCCCAGCGTGGAAGCCAAGAACCTTATTGGTTACAAAGTATTGGCTTGCATTGGTCCATCTTAGAATATTGAGCAAGATCCTGAATGCATCATTATATGCTGCCTGAAGCCTTTTCATGTTTGCTTTACTGTAAGCACACATGTGCTCTCTATAGTGGAGTACCATAGGCTCTAAAAATGGCTATTTCAACATAATCTGCATGCAAACAGAATTTCCAGCTTAGCATATTGCACATCATGATCATCATTTCAGAGATCATTCCAGATGATTACACATTTGCATGCTGCAAACCATAGTTTGAACAGACCCCACGCAGCTGCAAGTATAAAAAGAGGAGAATGTGAATACAGCATGTTGAAGTCAAAGGTTTGTTTGATAACATTTATGGTTTATGAGCACTCAGAAGCACAAACCATAGAAGTACCACCCATAGGTTGGAAAAATTAAAATGTGCTAATATATTCAATCCTCAGCACGTGCTATAAGCTTTCAGAGAGCTTGGTGCCCTTTTCTTAGCAGATATTAGACAATCCCTCCTTCTGCCCCACTCCCCATATTTTTTTCCTACTTTACGTACCTTAAATGAACATTTAAGATTTTTTCTTTGACTGCGTTCAATCAATAAGCAATCAAAAAAACATCTCCACTTTTTTTGTGCTGACTGCTATATCTACTGTTTTCTTATTCGCTTTTATTTCATGTAAACTGCAAATGACAATAAGGAGGCTTCTGATATCGTGTGTCTTGGAGTCCAACAAAGAACTACATCAACACTGCACTCGTGAATAATATGCATGAGCAGCTCCTTTGAACAGACTTGGCTACAAACTGCATACATCTGCTTGTGGTTTTCTTTGATGAAAAATACATTCTGTCTATGGTTTACAGAGGGTCAGAATTGTGTTTTTAACCGAGAGAATGAGTGGCCACATATAAAATATGTTCACTGCTTAAAGTAAGCAGGGAGTGTTGTGCTACTTAATTTGTGTCAGGCTCTTGTTTCAAGTTTGATTAATGTTTTTCCTGTTGCTGATAGTAGCTGGCACATCAACACAGGCCAAAAGGGATGCAATGAAATATTGTCTTTTAAAATGTGCCTGACTTCCTGTGTGCCTGGACAAAGACTCTTTCTCTCTTTCTTTCTCTACTCTTCATCCATCCATGTTTGTGCATGTCAGTACCTCTTCTATTATATTATCAGACATGGACAGCTTCCATGCATCTATTGGGGAGACAGTACTAAACCCAGGTGCAAGCCCTATCTGACTACTTAGAATATTGTGGCTTGGTGTTTTAGCCTGGCTGAGAGGTAACTCTGCCCAGTAAGGGCCCTTCTGGCACATTCTGTTGGACACAATATTCATTTCCTCTTCAGAGGACTCATCAGAGGACTCCTGTGTCTGACTGGCCTTGTTCAGTGGGGGGGACAATAGTCTGGGTCTTCTACATCTGAGATGTCAGATTTTGAATCAATGCCTCCGATGGGCTGTTCATCCCATCGGCACTGGATCATTTGTAGGGCAAGGTCCAAAGAGATCTTAGCTGGCCTCATAGCAAGCCACGTTACTTTAGATAAATTACAAAAAAACATTAGAAAGGACAATGTTTGAAATGTACAGAAAACTATAAATCATATAAAAAGCTAGCTAATATAATATTAGCCTACTTTTGCATTAGTTAAATCAGGTACAATCTCTGTGTGTCTGTGCGTGTGTGTGAGAGCCAACTGTGTTACCTACCTAAATACAAAACTGCTAGCTAACAACAAACTAGGCTAATCTGATCACACATTATAATCTGAAAATCTGAAAAATTAGTTAATAAATGGAGATAATAATTACAAACAGTAAAAATGAGACTGCTGACATCAGATGTGTAAGTCAGACAGAGTTGCTAAGAATTAATGGTTCATAGAAGGTTCCATAACAACTGGTTGGGGTTATTTTTGACCCCACGTGTGCGTCTAAGGTTAAGTCTGCAAGGACAACCTTTCTCATTTGCAGTTAGACTGATTGGAAGTGCAACATGGGATGATTTTTGTGTCCGTTTTTACAATAAGAGGCCTATGCTGAAAAAGTTTGGTCAAGAATGATGACGTGATAAGAGTGAATCTTTGTTTGCCTCTATGCTCTGTCACAGACTGGCTATCTCTCCGGGGTGTACCCACATAATCCTGCTCTTTAATCATTTGACAACCAACTTTCTTTATAAAAGCACTTTAGAAAACGACAATCACTGTCCGAGAAATAAAAATACTTTAGAATAAAATAAAATAAAAATATCAAATATATAGAATCAAAAGAAAGCAAAAATAACAAGTTGACACAAGACAGTTAAAGTTTGCTTTTATTATTTGTTAGGATTCAATTTGATATTCTGCAGCCAATGAGAGAACATTTGCATAAATTAGAACTTTAGATTCCTATGATGTCATCAAAGCAATATATATAAGGACCTACCATAGTTCCAACTGACAACTTGAAAAGTCAGAGCGTCACCGTGAGTTTACTGGAAAGAGCAAATATCTGAACAAGTTACTGAAATGTTTTCCAAATGTTGGCCAACCGTTACTGCTGCACGTGCTGCGAGTGGTGGTAATGATCTAGGTGAGTTAACTCTACCTGCTTGATTTTTTTTTTGTTTTATTTTTTTTAACTTCAGATTACTGTCACATTAACTAAATACTATTTTTCAAAGCGCAGAAGGCCACACTGGGATATTCAAAATAGAGGACAGGAAGCCAGATGGACGACTCAAAAGCAGAAAGAGGAAAAACTGCGCCGAGGAGAGATTGGACAAAGACTCCAAAAAACGTAGGGACAGTGAAAGTCCAACTCCAGGCCCCAGCAATGGTTTCCAGTACAAGAGTAAGTAAGACATTCAGAGATAGTCACTGTAGCAGCAGCCTTCGGCCCTTGTTTGCCGCTTCTGCAGGACGTAAAGATTCTGACTCGTGTTCTTCTTGAATCGCTTGTATGCCTTTCAGTAGCAAAAACGAGGCGTATGTAAAGAAAAGTAAAACATTTATTCTTCATGCAACCTGAAAAATACAAAACAAATGCTTCTTGCAGTAGCTCCATTTACATTCCTTGTATGCTACAACAAAAAAAAACAATAAACGTTGACAGTCAGAAAACTGTTGCTCCACGTCCTGCTTATTTGCCTGATCTCTTTTCTTCCCCACGTGCGGGCAAAATACACACCCCTTTACGACATCTACCAACTCTTTACAACAACACAAAATATTAAGAGGATCAATTTATGAATGTCATGAGCTGTGTGCAGGCAGGAAATGGTGGACCCAAGGTGCAGACTCACAGAAACTCAAGGAGGTCAAAACTTAAACGTACTAGAGGTTTTTAATGAAAAAACTAAAAATAAACAAACTCAAACTACAAACACTTACACAGGAGGAATGAAACACACAGCGTAGAATGAGGGAGACCACAACACAGACCAAAGAAAACACAGGGCTTAAATACACAAAAGGGCCTGAACTGTCTAAGCTCCAACATCCTGGCCCCTAATTGTTCTTGTGAGCCACAAAACAATTACTCTCATACATATATTTATATGTATATTGTTCAGAACAACAAATTAAACTTTCCAGATAATGACAATCAAATATACAAACTACTTGAACTGCCCATATGGCACCTTAATGTCCTTAGTACAACAGAGACTTCTTTTCTCAGCAGGAACTCTTCTTAACCTTCAAGCTGGAATGTATCTTCAAGGATGTGTGTGTGTTAAGGGGATTAGGGAATGGAGTCAGAGGTTCAAGCACATGACACACTGTAGGAGACCAGCCTTTACCGCTGTCCCTTGAGTGGTATGTAGAAGGGGTGCTACATATCACATTCTAGCAGCACACAAAGCTTCACCACAGGTCGTAAGAGAATGTTTTTGCTGGTTTTCACCTTCGCCTGACGAACCTGACCTTCAGCATCCTCCAATGTCTGAATCACTCGACCCATCACCCATGAATTTCTTGGAGCAGAATCATCCACGATGAGGACAACATCACCTTGACTGATATTTCTCTGTGGTACGGCCCATTTTAGTCTCCTTTGCAAATCTGGCAGATACTCCTTAATCCACCGTCTCCAAAACAAATCAGCCAAGTACTGGACTTGACGCCATCTACGTCTTGAGTACATGTCATTCCTGCTGAATACTCCAGGAGGTAGCAGAGTTTTGGCTTTCATCAGGAGCAAATGGTTCGGCGTCAAAGCCTCCAGGTCACTTGGATCAGTAGAGACTCTTGAGATAGGGCGGCTATTGATAATCGCCTCCACCTCACAAAGCAGCGTGGTCAGACCCTCCTCATCAAGGATCTGCTGCCTCATAACAGAGCTGAGCACCTTGCGTATTGACCGTATCTGCCGTTCCCAAACTCCTCCAAAGTGCGAAGCAGCTGGGGGGTTGAATATCCATGTGATGTCTTTAACTAACAAGGCTTCTTGAATGTTTGCATTATCCATGTTTGCACTGCTTTCCGCTCCCTCTCTGCACTTACAAAGTTTGTTCCGTTGTCAGAACGCACCAATTGAACCTGTCCCCTCCTAGCAATGAACCTTCGCAATGCATGAATACAAGAGTCCGTGTCCAACGAATTTGCCAGCTCAATATGCACGGCCCTCACTGCCAAACATGTAAAGACGACGCCATATCTTTTGATCATGCATCTACCCCTTTTGACTTCGAAAGGACCAAAATAGTCCACACCGACACTCGTGAACGGTGGATCATCAGGCGTGAGCATTTCGGTAGGAAGATCCGCCATGATCTGACTTGAAGTTTTCCCTTGACGACGTCTGCAGACAATGCACTGAGACAAAATCTTCCGAACAGCAGCATGGGATCTTAATATCCAGAACTTCTGCTGTACCTTTGATAGGATGTGATTCCTGCCAGAATGTCCCAGAGCAGACCTGAGAATGAGAGTAGCAATATGCTGATCCTTAGCCAAGATTGCAGGGTGTTTTATCTCCTCACGCATGCTCGATCTGCTCAGTCTGCTGCCCACTGTCAGAATGCCTTCTTGTACCATTGGTGACAACTGACAGAGAGGGCTATCCTTTGACACTGTCTTTCCTCGTTGCAACTTGGCAATCCCTTCGCCAAACCGCCGACCTTGACTGAAGCGCACAATCTCCACTTCTGCTTTGGCCATGTCACTCACAGAAAGGGGTAAGATGGAGAGATTAGCTTTGAAATGTCTCATTTGCTTCTCCTCCTCCAGCCTTTGACTTCCTTCATCCTGGCTTCCACCACTGAGACTCTCTTTCAATTCCTTCCTTTTTTGAGCAAGAAGCTTCAATGCACCTTTAGTCTCAAGAACCATGCAACAGCCCTTTTAACTCGATGCCAGCTTGAGTAATGATGAATGAGCCGAAAGGTGGCGTCCGCACCTTCTCCAACCACAAGCGCATATACTGATGCCTCTTTGACTTCTGGGTCATTACAGATTGGCTGACATACACTGTCTGGCATCTGTGGCCATTCCGTTACCGGTTTTGTGATGAAATCTGGACCCGTGATCCACGTCCTTGCCTTGAGAAAGGCAGCAACACTGAGCCCTCTGGAAGCAAAGTCTGCAGGATTGGCCATGGTATTCACGTATCTCCACTGAGAGACAGCTGATCTATCCTTAATGGCAGCAACTCGATTGGCAACGAACATACGAAACCTCGCTGTTTCATTCTTGAGGTACTTAATCACTGACGTGCTGTCCGTCCAAAAGACAGACTCTTCCAGCTTCAACTCCAGTTCGGCTCTTAACATCCTGTCCATCCTTGCTGCCACCACTGCAGCAGTAAGCTCGAGTCGTGGTATGGTGACTGGCTTCAATGGTGTGACCCTGGCTTTACCAATAATGAAAGCACTATGAGGCTGATTCAGATTTTCTTTTGAAACCAGATATGTGGCTATGCCATAGCCCATTTCACTCGCGTCAGCGAAGTGGTGAAGACGCGCTGAAACGATCTCGCCAAGGTTGCCTGGTCTCACACATTTGCCTACCTCAAATCCAGCCAAGTGGTGCAAACTGCTGACTCATTGTTGCCACTGCAGAGACAGAGCTTCTGGCATGAGGTCATCCCACGCATGCTTTGTTCTGATTAGCTCCTGCAGGAGGTGCTTTACTGGCAAGATCAGAGGGGACAAAATCCCAAGCGGGTCATATATAATGTTTACCATGGAAAGCAGTCCTCTCCTTGTGAGTGGTTTGCTCTGAACCAGAATTCTGAATTTCAGCGTGTCAGACTCCACGCACCTCTCACCCCTAAGGCTCTTTCAACAGGGAGACAGTCCTTTTCAAGGTCGAGCTCCTTGATTTCTTTGGCCCTGTTGTCCTCGGGTTTCGATGCTAACACCGCTCTGCAGTTGGAAATCCACTTAGTGAGCTTGAAACCCCCTGCAGCGCACAAAGCCCTGAGGTCCTTAATCAGAGAAATTGCCTGCTCTCTTTTACCGTCACCATCAGTAGAAGGGTACTGCTCCTTATGCAAAATGGTGGGATGTTTCTTAGAACATGTCTCACATGTGAGTCTTTGTTGGCAGCCTTTGCTAATATGCCCCTGTGACAGGCAAGCGAATCACAAGCTCTTTGATTTGAGGAAGTCAAGCTTCTCTGTGTGACTTTTGTTTGAGGAGTCTGCAGGTATTGAGGCTATGCCCTCCCTTGCAACAAAAAAGACACTGTCTTCCACCTGTAGATCCAGCACTTTCCTTTTCTCCCTTTGCCTGCTCTGCACTGTTAGAAGCAGGTGCTGTATTAGTAGCAAAGATGCTTTCCCTCTCCTTGAACTTCGAAGCATCCCCCTTGAATGCCTTTGGTTTAACCTTGTCTCTTAGCAAAGTGGTCTCCTGAATATTACCAAACAATGGGTGAGAAGTGATCTTTGCCTGCTTCTCTACAAAACTGACCAGAACAGCGAATCTAGCTCTCATTGCTGTGCGATCTTGAATCTCACAGGCGAATCCCCTCCACCGTTCTCTTAACTTAAAGGGAAGCTTGGAGATGACTGTTCTCATATTAGAAGGGCTATCCATCTCCTCAATGTACTCCATGCTGTCTACTGTATTACAGCAACTAGTGAGGAACATAGCAAACTCCGTCAGCACATCTCCATCCTCTGGCTTGATTACAGGCCATTTTAGAGCTCTTTCAATGTAGACTGAGGTAATAGTATATTCATCCCCGAAATGCTTATGCAGAAGCCTCTTGGCTTCAACATAGCCTCTTTCAGGATGCATGTGCGAACAGCTGCGTACAAGGACCTTGGGTCTCCCTCTGGTGAACTGCTCTAAAAAGCGCAGCCTGTCTCTGTTGCTGTCTGTCTTCTCCTCAAGCCCATGCTCAAATGCATTAATAAAAAACCCAAACTTCCACTGAAAACAGGAACATCTAAAGGAGGGAGAGTGGATGCTTTTTGTTGCTTTACTAGGAGCTCTGTAATCTCATTTTGTCGCCTCTTGACATTCAACAGGTCTGTAACATCAGCCTTCCTGCCTTGGCTAGTGGCAGACTGTTTTCCTTCTTACTTCAAGAATGAGGAGGCCTGCTACTCCTTTCTGAGCCCTGCATCACTTCTGACTCACATTTTTGACCAACATCACCATGTTCTTGCTGTATATAACCAAAACTGGCCCCAATATTTTGGCCCGGTGCTCTTTGGAAGGCAGCCATTTCATCTACCAAGTCAGAGGGAGTATTATGGGCTGGCGCCTTCACAGTCAGCATCTCAAGCTTTGCACTAGCTGCAGCAATAGCTGTTTGCAACTCCCATTCCTCCCTTCTTGCCTTAAGGACGGCTTCTTGTCTATCAAACTCCATCTTTTGCTTTAAAGCCTCCACGCGCGCTACCAGAGCAGCTCTTTCTGCCTCAATCTTTAGCCTGGCTGAATATGTGGTCGAAGACACAGCAGAAGAGGTTCAGCTGCTTCGTTGTGTCTTACTGTGCCTGGATGATATCACTGAAGCACTGTCTGCAGGCTCAACTTCAGCATCAGTTATTCTTGCCTCATCTATTTGCCTTTCCACTCTTTTCAACCATCTCTCTTCCTCCACAAAACTCCTCAAATGCCTAGCCTTTGGCTCATACCACTCTGTCTGATCATCGAGAAGGTCTAACTCAGTCATGTGATTTTTAACCGCATCATTGTCTTCACAAAATTCCATATACATTTTTGAGAAGTCAGTGGCTAATTTCACGGACAACTCCTCAAAATTGCCGTCATCTTCCATAAGCTCCTCAATCTCCATCTTTCTAGTAAGATAACCCAACTTGGTTTTTCTTGTCAATTTAAGCCACTGAAGCTTTTCCTCTTGTGCTTTAAAGGTTGGCCTTGAAACTCTTTTTTCCAGCTGCTCCATATTAATCGCACTGCCACAAACCTTTCAGTGCAATTAATGTACCTCTTAACCTTACAGGAATTTTCACACACCTTAAAGCAGGCGCAGCTTATTACTTTTCAGATGTGGGGTTTTCTTACTGCCGAAAGGATCCGGGAAACACAAGAAGGCTGAAAGCAATATCCTCTTTAACGTCCTCAGCGGTAATGTGCCTTTTCCCGTTCTTCCCTTTTTGCAGCGCCGTGCCGAGTAACTCTGTGCGCCGATGACGACGACGTTTTTTTTCAGAGCAGTTTTCTGACTAATGTAGCAGCAGCCTTCGGTCTTGTTTGCCGCTTCTGCAGGACGTAAAGATTCTGACCCGTGTTCTTGAATCGCTTGTGTGCCTTTCAGTAGCAAAAACGAGGCGTATGTAAAGAAAAGTAAAACATTTATTCTTCATGCAACCGAAAAATACAAAACGAATGCTTCTTGCAGTAGCTCCGTTTACATTCCTTGTATGCTACAACAAAAAAAACAATAAACGTTGACAGTCAGAAAACTGTTGCTCCACGTCCTGCTTATTTGCCTGATCTCTTTTCTTTCCCACATGCGGGCAAAATACACACCCCTTTACGACATCTACCAACACTTTACAACAACACAAAATCCTAACAAAGCAGGATCAATTTATGGCGCACAGCATATTACATTATAACATAAAATAATAAAGATCATAACTAGAAACTCAGAGATGACAAAAAATACTTAACAGTGGCCTGACATAATTAAGTACAATATTGGCCTGAACTGTCTAATCTCCAACAGTCACTTTTGTTTAATTGTTTTTGATCAGCTGTAAGCCTCTGTATAGAGTTCAGAAGTCTAATTGCTTTTTGTTTTTGCAGCTGCTTTCACAAACAAGAGTGGCAAACGTAAATATGTCAGCAATGACACTCCGGGGCCACTCAATAAAAAGAGAAAAACATCCAGCTCAACGGAGGAGCCCAGCTACTGCCTTTATAAGACTGGTGTCCCCTTACCCAGCACATACAACAGTCACAGGCTAGGTAAGTAAATGTTGAAATTCCAAGTGCAATGACAGAGCCCCTCTCCAGCTAGTAAAATTACAGTTTTCCTCCCAAACTCTCAAAGCTTAGCTGGAATTCATCTGGTAATTAGTAGGAACCTTCTAACAATGCTTGTATAAATGTGTAGATAATGTTGGCTGTTTTACATGCAATAATCAAGACCCCCGTGTCTATTTGGTGTCTATGTAGAGGACTTTGTATCAAAATATGAAGAAATGGATGTGCTGGGTAAAGGAAGCTACGGGACTGTTTGCCTTGGAATACGCAAAGAAGACAGTGTCCAAGTATAGCTTGTTATATGTGCACATCACAGTTCTTCTAGTAAATCCTGTATGCTATGTGCTTTTTCTAAGCCACGTTTTCTCTGTAATGCAGGTTGTTATAAAATCAGTTACTCAGGATGGAGTTGACCGCACACCAATGGTAAGCGATGTTTGTCCTTTCTCTTGACAGTTTTGCTTTTTGTTTTGAAAAATGTGTGTTGAGAAACAAGAATATTTCACAGCATGCTGAGAAACTGTCTTGCCTAAACACACGGCGCATAAACAGAGTTTTTGTTTATTCAATGTTTGAACACTGACCTGAATTTTCTCTGGTTCTAAAGCTCCTCAATGGTAAAATGACCGACGTTCCCCTGGAAGTGGCATTGCTCATAAAAGTTGGGGCAGGACCAGAGGCAGTAAGCAGCAATGTTACCCCAGTACTCCTGGAGTGGTTCGACTTAGAAAGCGAACTTATCATGGTCTTCGAAGGGCAGAAAAGACTCATGGACCTGTCTATGTATCTGAAAGTGAGGAACAGGTTTCTGTGCGAGAGTGAGGTTAAGGTAAGTGTGTGGTAGGAAGGAAATATATGGCAATCTTTCATAAATAATGCAAAGCTTGTTGCTTGAACATATTTGTCTTTTTTTTTTGTCAGAATATAATGAGAAAGCTGGTAGATGCAGCTATTGAGATGCTTTCCAGGGGTGTATTTCATCAGGACATTAAGGCAAACAACATTGTGATTGAAAGCACAGCTGATCTTTCAAAGTGCCCACAAGTGAAATACATTGATTTTGGCTATGGAACCACTTTTACTCCAGAAGTAGTCACTCGAACAGGAATACCTGGTAGGTTATCAGCCCCATTGTTCAAATGTCCTGGACTGTCTATGTGTCCTGTGTCCATGTGAATTTCTCATCATTAATAATATTTCTCTGGATTTCAGTGACCACTCTGGACTTCGATGAGTGTAACGCAAATATAGCAGACTGCATCACAGTTTACCAGCTGGGCACTTTGATGGATAGGCTATTGCACTACATCTGCGTAGACACTTCTGCCAAATCGAGATTTAGCACGCGTACCGACATTTCAGATAGTAAGCTGGATGTTAATTCCTCAACCTGTTGCCATTTGCGTTACAAGTGAAAATGTTGTTTTCTGTGTTATCTTTGCCTTTGTCTGCACTGATCACGCACATTTAAATTTATAGGAACACAAAAATGTGATACACTTTAATCCCTCTATTTTATTTCTGTGAAGACTGCAAGGATTTTCTGGCAGGGTCTTTGAACCATGTCAATAAAGACCGCCTAACCCTGAAGGAACTGAAAAATCATCCTTGGCTCAACTGACGTCTCTACTCTGAAAGATACAGAAGCCAGTCTGTGGGCTCCTGCCGACGTCCATTTGATCTTTGGTCTCGTTACGTAAGCATGTTATGTTATGTATTTTCTATTTGAGTATTGTCTGTAAACCCCAGCGATCTGTGGAAAGGGGCTCTCTCTTTGAATTGCCTTTCCTGAGGTTTCTTCTCAAGTTTTTGAGGAGTTTTTCCTCGTTGTCTTAGAGAGCTTGTGCTGGGTAATAACTGCTGCTACTATGAGCCTGAGCTGTAAATACAGGTGTGGCCAAACGTTTTGGCAGAAGCACAGTTAGCTTTTGTGCCTTTTGGCACTTCAGTTTTTCTTTAGAGCCACAACCGTATAGAAAACATTTGGACTTTAAAATTATATTTCTTAGACTGGACCGGCTTAGCTTTGCTAAATTTTAATATTCTGTAACTCTGCCAGGTACAGGAATTAGAATATAATTCAATCAATAATCAGTAATTTGCAGTATTTTTCGCCCTATAAGACGCTCTGGAATATAAGACGCACCCAATTTTAAAGGAGGAAAATCTAGAAAAAAAAGATTCGGAACCAAATACTGTAGAACACTTTCTCACACACACCATACACGCCAACAGTATGGCTGTGTCTCAATATGCGT
>VURO01046761.1:0-44693 GCA_015108175.1 Pelvicachromis taeniatus | reverse complement strand
AAGTCACAGTTTCGGACTTGGGACTTGAGGGTTGTCCCTCTTGACTTGGGACTTGACTCTGACTTGCCTGACTTTTACTTGAGACTTGACTCTGACTTGAGGATAAAGACTCGAGACTTACTTTAGGTCAGAAAAAAACGTGTGCATCATCTGAACAAACATGACATCTCAAGTCTTTTTTTCACAAGAGTGTTATCATTCCACATGTCTTATCTGGCAAATTTCATACAATTCAACAGTCTTGCTGCCTCTGGTTCAGATCCAGTGCTAGAGTCTCTCAGAAGAGATGCACTTTACCAAGTGCATATCTAGCTTACTTGGTGCTATGTTAGGATTATTCAACTAAAGATCATAAGACTGGTAGCTCATGATACCACCCTTTTGGAAATGCAGTACAAAGTACTAAACCAGTACAATTCATTCTTCACAGTTGCATATTGTGATGGTTGTTGCAAAAATCCCACCCGTGTACCTCAACATAACAATTTTTTGTTGGAAATTGATTTTCAAACACTCACCTTCCCTTATATTGTTCCACTGGTACTCAGAAAAGCAGCATTACCTTGTTTGCTTTCAGTTTATAGCACATGCAGATGTGTAAAATAACCAGTCACCTACTACATGAATGTTGCATGTGCATCTTATTTTGCATACTATTTTGCATTTTCTTTTGTTAAAACTTCTGTTGGCCATACAAATGCACAACTGTCTTTTGTTCTAATAATTCAGGTTAGATCGATTCCCCAGCCAAGAGAAAAACATTTCGATAAAATCCAGACATGAGCTCTGCAAACAAGAGCTTCCAAACAAACGGGCGAGTCATTACATAATGCAATCCACACACAAAGGTTTCAGGCCAATAACAAATAAAATTATTTAAAGTAACAACTTTGATCTGCTATATGTTTTAGGTTTTAAAATTGCACTATAAAAATGACTGCTTTCAATAAGATATGAGATTGCCTTTTTCTTCAGTCTGCATTTTCCACAGCACATTTGTGCAGAAAGTACCCACTATGCACACTACAACGCTGACGTGTATTTAAAACTTGATTGACAATATATTTTCTTTTAAAACAGTGTTAAAACAGTCTATCTACCCAAACCTTTAAATGCGAAACCACCCTATATGCCAGTGACATCAACAGCATTTGAAGAAGCAGCAGTATTTGACGCCCTGGGCTGAGAACATGCCCATTACCTCTTACATTATATATCAAACTCGTTGTTGTACATATAGCACTTGTGTAATTTACCATTTGGTAGCAGGATTCATTTTCATGGTAACTGTGATGTCACAAGTCCTGCTCCTTGTCTACAAATTTTAAATTTAGGTGAGCTCAGACAAACTTCCACTTTAGTCTGATATGAAAAAGTACTGCTGTATTAAACTCTGCATTTATGTGATATTTTCCACACTCAAGCAGACCAAGAATACATAGACAGAAGTGTCAATAGCATACTCTGGTAAATGAAATGTTCTTTTAATACACTGTCCCTTTAAAGTATAATGAATCAACAAAATATATAATTAAAAAGGACATTTCTTGCAGTGTGGTCCTGAATTGTTTGATTTAAAGGTTGAGGCTGAAGTGTGTCGATCCTTTTTGATGTAATCCATTCATTGTTCACAATGAGGCCAATGCTCTGCTCTGCATTCTCTTCCTTGTGTTTAGAAACCATGAACTGTGTTGTTCATTAAACCTAATTACACCCTGAACTTTGAAGTGGATACATAAATTAATCCCTGCTCAGCCACTACCTATAGCTTTGAGCTTTGATGCCACTGAGCCTGAGACACAAACTGATTACTAATGGAAACATTGAAGTAAGATACAGATATTCTTCCTTTCCATGGGGCAACATGTGAGTGAATAAAATTAGCAGTGCAAAGACAATTTCCACTCTTTGCTCTCATTGGCGGCTTTGCTTGTCTGCTGTCTCAACCTGGATGTTGTCACTGCTACCTCATTATTTCAGACGAGCGGACAATTAGAGAAACAGCAGCTAGAGATATAGAGGAGAGACAGTGGAGCATTATCAAAGTCAAGGATGAAGGGTCAATAAAAACAGATGGTACTGAAAAGCCACTTTGTAAAGCCTGCACTGGTGCTCTTAGAAAAGAAATCCAAGAGGTCAGTTTTACCTCCCATTGCCTTCCAGTTTTGCATTCTTGTCTCACAAACCAGTCCACGTTGACAAATCAGATTCATGGTGGCAATAGTTTGTCCTTTTTTAACCACAGCGCAAATAATTATAATGGCTGTATGCTTGGTGAGGCATGAAGCTTTAACAAGCCAGCCCAACTTCAATCTGCAGTATAAACTGGAACAAGCATCTAGTCTGTCCACAAAGAATGATGATGGCATGATTTAAACAAAGAGAGATTGGATGCATAGGCTTAGGATTTGATTGGGCTTCCTCCTCAAGGAAAGTTCAAGCATCAGGCATTTCATTTCTTGCGTTTTGGACCTTCTCTGCATCAGTGTATGGTCTAATTTTCTGTTTATCAAAAGTAAAATACAACAACAAGGCACCTGTTGACAGCAAAACATATAATAGAATAAGGAGCAGTGAAGCTCTGAGATATTGTGTGTTGTTAATAAAAAATATCCTAAGCATTTTTTATTTATTCTTCAGTTTGTTTGTTTGGAATCAAATGTGAGAGTCAGAGTATATCAAGTTGACAGTTTCACCAGCTTTGTGTCTGTTGTTTGGGGAAGAGTCCTGTTAAAATGTCAGACATTTATTTGTTTTATTTCTATCAACCCCTTCGCTCTAATTACTCACATCTCATTCATCAATATTTTTGCCTTGGTTCAAAACTTTCCTCTTGTCTTTGTGGCCAAACAGGTCAGTGGTTGTTACGTCTGATCATAAAACATTGTCCATGTGGGTATCTGCAAATTTCAAGGTTTAAGGTGTCAGTCATTTGCTTGACACCCTTTAAATCCATGGCAATGTATAGGAGTCAGTGATGCTGGTGTTCCAGCTGTTTCCAGTTTGTAGTAGGCTCGAGCCCTGGTGGTTCATGGATTGTTTGTGTACCAAACAATTTTCTTGACTGAGATTGACAACCTGAGTCTTTTTCCAGACCTTAGCAAAGTGGTGATGCATTCAAACAACTTGTACTTAGATACAATTGTTGTCTGCAGTTTAGAAAGGTCCAAGAGAACTTCTCAAGTAGTGCCCATTGTTCCCAATACTGGTCAGTTCAATGAGTGCAGTCAAATAATTCCTTTTTATTTTGGCAATGAGAAACTATCAGTTGTAGTCATTTATGATTATTACTGAAAGGTTTATAGGTATTGGATGTAGTCACATTAAAATATTTTTTTAAAATTTCAGCATGTCTTGTGAAAAGTGAAGCTATTGAAACATTTGAGCCTGTATGTATAATTTAGATCCTTTTTGGATTAGAGAAAATCCTAAATGAATTCAAATTTGTGCACTTAATTCTTGTTTTTTGAAGTTATTGTGGAAAAATAATAGTTAAAAAAATAATCAAAATCCCCCAAATTATCATGAGTTTTATACCAATGAAGAGTGGATGTAAATTTATGATAACAACTGTATACGTACAGTTGGACTACAATTAGATTAAATCAAGTGTGTTTGTTGTGTGCAACACTACAGTAATACTGTGTTTTCTGAAAGAAATCGGCAAAGTTTCTGCATCTTTAAACAGCCTCTTTGCTCAATTTTCCTGAGTTATAACTTGGATTTTCAGGATTTTCATTTTTCCTGTATTTTAGAGGTTATCAATTCAGCATGCTAACTTTCAAAGATCTTATACACTGCTCCAAGAAGCATGAATATTAACACAGTAGTCTTGCAAGCAACAGCACTTTTTAAGAGCCATAGCACCCACATGCCAGGAAGCCCACACACAGGGTACTTTATGGCAGATCAGATACTGATACTGCATCCTACAAACTCAGAACAACTCATACTAATGAAACAGAAATGTGATGACAACAAAACATACCATAAATGTAAGGTACAAAGTTTATTGCAGAACTGGGTGACAGTGCAGTAGTATTAAGATGCTAGAGCATACTAAATGAAAGAGAATAATTCTTTCTAGCAGCATGGGGTTGTAGCCAAAAGTTTTTATAGTTATTTAATCAGTTAATAACAGACACCAATCATATGCATACAGATGGCATATTTGGCATAGTTTGGCATATTTTCCTATATATGCCATGAAAGTACGAAATGTACTTGAAAATTCACATGAATTTTGTTTGGTACATACATACAAACATGAAAATTGTTTGGTACACAAACAATCCATGAACCACCAGGGCTCGAGCCTACTACAAACTGGAAACAGCTGGAACACCAGCATCACTGACTCCTATACATTGCCATGGATTTAAAGGGTGTCAACATATGGCTATAAATTAACACCCATCAATCCATTCATCAAATTCTACTTCTGCTAACATTCCCTGTCAGAATTTTAGTTTACCTGGAATATTAAACACTGGTCAACACCCTGCTGCAGTTTTGTTGTATGTATGTTGAAGGGAAAGAAAAAGACTTCAGCATAAGACATGATCACATGTCATATGCAACTTTCCTGAAGTTGTGTGGCAAGAGTTTCCAAGGAGTTGCTGTTGGCTAGCAACAGATGGACCATAGCCTTTGTGTTTTCCTGAATATTCATGCATGCCCATGCATGCCAATTCTTGTTCACATTCTTAAAAAACACAACATGCAGTTTACTATAAACTGCCCATATAGGTTGTGGGTTTTTTTTGTTGTTGGTGGTGTTATTTCTTGTTACTTGAATGTGCAACAAGGTGAAAACTTGATATTAATTTGTTTAGAGTTTGGACAATTTACCAATCACAAGAAATTGTAAGAAATCCCCAATTTCATATTGTTAATGATCTGCCCTGCACAGGAAAAATCCATTTCAGTCATCTGTTATGAACTTTTACTTTTTGATGGATGATACATGATTGTTAATATTTGCCACATCAGTCAATAAAGCAGGAAGGCGTTTTTCACAGTAAATATTCTTCATGCTATACACGTTGTTATATAAATAGACACTCTTCTTATCTACTTTTGCATGCAGTAACAGCAATTGAGAGCTGTGTTAATTCAGCATAGGTCAGTGTATGAATTCTGATTAGGTCTTACATTCTCATTATAAAGTGTTACCAGTCTGTCTCTGTCTCCCTCGCCCTCTCACTTTACGTCTCTTTCCCTCATACTGTCCCTCCACCTTTGTAATAAAGTCACTGTGTGGTTGGGTTCCAGTAAGTCATCCGAGCTCCGGTCAGAGCCAACACAAAACAAACACCCAGACTAAATATCCCTTCATTGACTCCCACTTGCTCTCCTCTCCTCTTTGTCTGGCTGCCTCATAGCGAGGCCAGGAGTTTTTGTCTGCTGCTGGATAAAACCTGGGCCGGCACAGAGAGGCAAAATGGAGTGTTTTATCAGACTGTGCCAGATTAGAGTGCAAGCATATGTGAAGGTCTGTGGAGGAGCGTTTCATACACTGATGGTCTTGCAGCAAGCCTGGTCTTTTAAAGTTCTATGTGTGGAGGAAAGAAAAATTGAAATTTTACTGTTAGGTCTCAACCTGACAGCAAACCGAGTTTCTGCAGATATTTCTAATATACTGCTGATCTTTTAAGTCTTGACTTATTTTTGCATACAATCACTTCAGCATCTAAATTTGAACTAGCAAAGGTGCACTGTTCTTTTATGTCTCACACATTCTCACAGTCAGTGTTGAGATGGTTACTTTTAAAATGTATTCCACCACAGATTACAGAATACATGCCCCAAAATGTAATTTGTAACTTATTCAGTTAAGTTACTCAATCTGAGCAACATATTCAGAATACTTTGGATTACTTAATATATTGTCATGCTTTTTACAATTACATGAATGTACTATTGCTGTGTGATTTATTACTACTACTGAAGGCTACCCGCCACTGAGCTAACATTGTTAGCTGGCGTTAGCTGAGGTTAGTTCATAGACTGCTTTCAGAACTGCACATGATTATTTGCAACTAGCAGGTTGTTAATGCAGCCTTCATTGTTAGTAATAAATCACACAGTTGCAGTAGGCTAGCCGAGAGAAGACATGCATAGAAAATCTTTTTCGTGGTGTTTTCCTGAGATAACGAGTTATTTATCTCGTTATCTCAGGATAACTGTGGTCCGGTTTTCTCGAGATAACGGGATAAGTAAGTCGTTATCACGAGAAACAAAACCGCTTTCTTGTGATAACGAGATACAAATATTATTAACGGATATGGCCGTTCTCGGCTTCCGTAGTAGGCTGACCTTAGTTTGTAAAAAAGAAATTACTTCCAGATGTTTCTTCAGTCTTTTGACGCTGAGAGCAGCTTGGTTGCTGGCAAGCAGAGTTTGCACTGAATGGTCAGATTTCATCCATCCTTTCTTCTTCAAATATGAAGTGGTGTCAGAATTTCCAAGTAAGAAATGCATTCCTGCATGTGCACTGCTGGCTCTGTTGTGCTGGCTCCGGGTACACTGACGCCACCAACATTAACAGGAAGCTTACATTAGCGCCTCTTTGTTTTTTGTTTGGGTTTCCGTCATTGCGTAGAATTACCAAAATTAGAGAGCGGATATCCTAAGATATGAAACAGGAAAAGAAGCATAATCCATTTATTTCAACAAATTAACTGCATTCTAATTATCACATTTTTAAACAGTAATTGAATGTAGTTACTCATATTTTGTATTTTAAATACTCAATGCCGGTGTCGTGCCAAATTAGGTGTCCCCGACAGAATTTCCCCTGCGTCGATTGCACACACTTGGCTTTCCAAATCACGGACAAACAGTATCCCACATTCTTGATTTTTAGTTCACAAACACTTCATATAATGACTAACTACTCCTGACATTTTGGAGATGTTAGCTCTTTATACAGTAAAGTTACAGTGGGATACAAATAATATCAGGCTGATCCTGCCACAATTCATCACTCCTGTCCAAATCACGGACAAACAGTAATCTACATTCTTGATGTTTAGTTCACAAACACTTCTTATAATGACTTACTGAAAGTTTGGAGGTTTTAGCTCAGCACAGTTCTGTACAGTAACAGAAGGATACAAATAATTATCAGTCAAAATGTCCTTGGTTTATTGAAATCATCCCATCCAATAACATGTGATCAAGAAATGGATCATTTTCTGTTGTAATCCACAAACTCATGTCAAAGCTCCTAATTTTTCACGTTTTTACTAAAACAGCTCACTACTTCCACATCTAGTTTGTTGCAATGGACGCAGAGTTAATTGGATCCACTCTCCCTGCCCAGCGAATGTCCGGAGGCAGGGGAAACAAATTCTGTTGGGCATACCTACCATGGCACGACACCGGTACACGTTACTCCCCATCACTGCTCATAGTCTCGGTTTATTTTCAGCCAGGCTACTTTTGCTTTAACTGGCTCAGAAAAATCTAATTTTTGTCTCATTGTCCAGAGGTTTGAACTGATAACATGTCATGGAAGGCTCACATGCCAGGTGCAGAAGGAGAAATGCAGCTCAAAGTCATTGAGTGAGAAGAGCAGGACAAGGAAAACTACACTGACAGGTTAAATACGGTCAGGAGCTGGAGTAGTAGCAACAGCAATACTGCAGAATTTCACCACCGTGGCTGCAGTCATAAGCCAATCAAGAGCAGACAAATATTATTAGTATACTGCATGGCTCACACTGTTTGAGAATATGAACTCCTCAATGTCTGTCACAAACAAATTCACATAAATCAGCTGGTAACTGATTTATTAACTGTAATTAATTTAATTATAATTGTTCATAAATTAACTGTATAACATCCCCTGACAGTGCTGGGGAAATGCCCTGGGGCTCAGAAGGTAGCAGCACCACTCCAAATTACCAAATGATCCCCTCTGTATGTTTGTGAACCAAAATCTAATGTGGTATTGTGGTTTTGCTCAGTTTATAAATTAAAAACTTTACTAAAAGTTTTGATGCCAGATGGAAGTTTTTGATGGAAAAACGTATATTTCCTAACCTTGCTCTTTGTCTCTCTGTCATTTGTCCAAAATTACTGCCAACCTGTTGACCTTTAACTATGCACCAATTTGTGTTTCTGTGATGCTATGAGAAGTCCATTAGTGTAGCCAATTAATAAATTGTGTTTAGCAAACCAAACCCAAAAAGTGGTACTCAGAAAAGGAAGGAGTGAAGAAAGTATGCCATCCAAACTTTGGATTTGAGCAGTGAAGTCAATGACTTATGCCAGAGTTGTTCCACCTATGTCTATGGCACATAGCTAATAAGAACTGCAAAAAGGTAGTTTGGTTCAGCATACTTCCACATTGTAAGCAACTCATTCTCACCTGGCAAACAGTCACTCAAAGGCATTTAAATGACAGTTGGTGAAAAGAGGAAGATAAATTGACCAGATTAGATGATTATATAGCTGTTTTATAGTCACTCAAGTGAAAAAATGTTTTTCTGTTTGTTGCTTTGTGTGTGTGTGTATATACCTATTTAGGTGGAGATATAATCTGAATTTCAGGAGCGGGACCACACCTCATTCACGTCCCTTCCGGCCCCACTCTATATATATCAATGGAAACTTTGGAAATAATTCCTCTTATGCAACCCAAGTGAACATTAGTCACCAAACACTCCCTGAGCACATCAGATCCGCTACTTACTGAAAAGAAGTAATTTTTAATGGGGAAAATCTGCAATTGCGTTCAGCAAGAAAAATTGTATTTATGTAAACAGTGGTGTTTGTGCTGCTGTAGCTGGTATTTGGTCACCACTCACTTCATTTTGTTTTTTTGTAGTAGAGCTAAATTGTGTCAACAAGAGAAGAGAGCCGCAATAGTTACGGTAGTCATACTGGTCTTGTACTAGATGTAATAAGCTTTAGTTTTCAGATGCTTCAATCGGACAGAGGGGTGAATTATCTTCTTATAATGGCTTAATGCTCGCAGATTGCAGCACATCTACACACGTGTACCAGATTCTCAGTGGGAGATATTTTGATTGTTTCCTAAATGCTTGGTCAGTTCTCTTCCTGTCTGTGTTTATTTTTGCACTCCTGTACACACTAACATCCCAACCAAGCCACCCTTTCCTTACTGATAGAACTGTTGATGCAGGCTATTTGTGGCTGGGAATGAAATGCCCTCTTTTCACTGCCACAGCCTTTTCTGATCAGAAAGTAATTAGAGGATATGTGCTGTCTTTAAAATCAGAATGGAAACAGTTTGATGTGGATTTATAGTCTGACTAAAGGTTCATATTCATATAGATCTGGTTTCTCTTCAGTGGTATGGCAACTGCTAAAAAAAAATCTTCTCTTGTCTTCTATTTTGTTTCTGTACCCTGCATTAACAGTTTTTCAAAAGGAAAAAAAAACCCCACACATTTATTAACTGCATCAAAGCTCACAGTTGACAGATTTCAGATGTGTTTTTACCAGATCCGACTCTGGTACAGCTTAATGAAGTCTAAATCAATACCTCAGTAGATCTCAGTAACAGCTTGTGCTGTGACTGCAACAAGAAGCATATTTTTTCATCTTCATTTTCGTCTCTTTTTTCCCCACGCTTTGCTAGCATACAAGTACACTGATTCAGATCAACCCTGTGTGTGTTGCATCAAACCAGTACGGCTGAGTTACCAGCAGCCAAGTCCTTTTTTTTTATTTTTCTGTCATCAACCATGAAGACAGAGCAGGGGTTATCCTCTAAAAACCACAGCACTGGAGGTGAAGCTGAGGTCTGAAGTGCTAACAAAATGCATTTAGCTGTCCAAACATATTAGATTCTGCAAAAAATATCAAAGATTATTTTACCACACTGTTAGAAAGCGCATGGTGCGGCAGCAATCCACTGCACTCTCCCAGATTTTGTTAATGTAAGTTTCTACATTGTACTATACCACAAGTTTTATACTCTCCAAACACTCTAGCTTAACTTACAGCAATATAGTCATCTAAAAACAAATACACACTTGACTTATCAGTGACAAAATACTTGTTACAAATGTTGTCACATTGTGGTTAGGATCCTGCACATCTTCTTATTCATTGGGTCCTCCTGCTGGACAGTCTGAGAGCTCGGAGTCCTTTCAGTTTTTATTTCTGTTTTTTTTTTTTTTTTTTTAATTTCAGCAATGAAACTTCATCCAACACAATATGAAGGGCTATACACTGCTCTTACATCTGAACATGTATACTGTACACAATAAAATGTCAGTTGTGCTTGTCTGCAATTAAATATGAGGCTATTTTTTCCCTTTTACAGAGGTGTACTTTGGAGAGCACTTGACATTTATAGGTTTGTAAAATGCTACCTTAGACCATAACCCATAATAATAAATGGCTTTGCAGCAAGCCCATGATTTTTTTTTCTTGCAAGAAGTTATGTATTTTCTTTCTCTTTTTTTCCTTTTTGTGTTTGTTTTTTTAATACAGTGTATCCTGTCAGAGAGTGAGAGCAAAACCTTGGAAATCTAACATTCTGTCTTATTTTATTTAATAACTGAGGTATGTGCAGATAGTCCTCATACAGTCTAAACTTTCTGGAAATTTTAAAAGAAAGTAAACTGCATGGTTATACCCGACCGGCTACTTCTTCTCTGCCTGTTAAATTTACTCTACAGGATGTCAAACTCACTTTTTCCAACTGCTTATTTATAAAATCGATTCTAAGTAGCAGTCTGTTCAGGATATTAGAAATAATGGTATAAACTGAGGTGAAGAGTATGTGGAATGTTTTCCAGAAGCTGTCAGGATAGTGCACTTTGCATTCCTTCATCCTCTTTTATTTCAGCCTGTTGAGGGAAAAAGGCATATACGATGTATGCAAAGAGATAAGTAGCAGAAAGTCCTATTAATGGTAACGCATGCTGCAAACACTCCTATGATCCAATATATAAAGTACATTTTATTATTCACTAATATGAAAAAAGCTATTCTGCTTTACATTATTCCTTTACCTTTTTTACACTATTGATTGTCAAGTGAGTTGTCTTTGCTTTGGTTGTTGGCCTGTTTCTCAAACACAGGGCTAAAGTTAAAATGATCCAATAGACCGATTTCTTATTAAGTGGTAATGGTTTACATATTTCTGCATTATGTCTGTTTTAAATAGTAATTTGACAAAGAAGATTGCAATTCAAGGTCCATTTACTAGTGTTTATGGATAAACGAAGTCCGAAATGTCTATTTGATCATATATTTTTGTTTAATATTTGAATGCAGTTTCACTGCTAAAAGAGAAAATGCTCTGAACCAGTAAGACACGGACACAACAAGAGATTGCCTCCTGGAGGTTCACAGAACATCTTTTACCTCCTGTAAGATAAGACTTGTTGAAACATGTCCTGCACTACTCTGGTGTTCTCATGGTGTCTGTCCTTAGACACGGTTGATGGATTTGACGGATGATAATTACCACTGACTCACACACTGCTTATACTAGGGCCAAAATCTCATATTCCGATATAAGACATTTCTCATCCCGATAACCATATATATCATAAAATAGTGCATTTTCTGTAAATTCTATGAATCTTGGGCAGTTCAACTTGAGTGAAGTGTTTTCAGCTGGGCGCCGTGTACCTGGAGTAGAGTGTTTTGACTGATGCATGAAAGTATACATTTTTAGACATAAGTTGTAACAGAGGTCATTTACTTTGTGAGTATTTATTACACGGCACACCTGACGGCTCTTTTTTTCTTCTCATCCCTAAACTCTCTCCATGCTCCATCACGTGATTCTTGCATAGGTGGTAGAAGAGGTTTGTCATGTTTGAGTCTGAGGTGGAGACTGGTTTCCTGCATAATTTGCATAGTAAAGCTTTCTGGTGCATGTCAGACTTTTCATAACTAAACCATGTCGATGCTACAGAGGTAGCCCCTCCTTTAGGAAGGTCCTGGATTTGTTTTGACTGGTTCTTCTGTTTGGAGCTACCTGGTTCTTCCTCATCTTCACTGGCCATGCTGGCATTCCCTGTGCCTGCATCCACGTGTTGATCATCCAAATGATAAAAAAAATATTGCTGTAAACAAAACAAAAATTCAACAAAAATTCTAAAGCTCTTCTTTGGATGTTGAGGTATGAACATTGAACCCAGTGCCCAGTGCAATCAGCGCAGACAAGTTGAAGGGAAGCAGAAAGATTGCTGCCAGAGTGATCAGGGCCAAGAATTTAAGGTTGGCAACAACGCTGCTTGATATGAGCATTGTACTGCTTATGTAAAGCAGATTTAGTGGAAAGGACATTGTGCTGTTTCATTTTTAAGTGCTTAAGTTAGGTTTAGTTGAGTTATTAAGTGTTTATTAAGGAAAGAGGACATTTGAAAAGAGGAGAGAAAAGTGAAAGCATGAAAAGCAATGATAGTAAAATATCTGATGATGTCACATTCTTGGAATGAATATGTTTTGCACTTTGTAGTCCACTGTTCCCCTTATGTATCAGCTGACTAAAGGGGGTAAAAGAGTACATTTAGATCACAAAATAAAATGTCTTCATTCTGCTGTGAAATCTCTTATTTTCACTTTAAAAAACACTGCTTGTCAAATTTCCCAAAACACTGTCAATTAAATACTCCATATCTGTTCAAATCAATTATCTCCACCACGCAAGTGCCCTGCAACACAGTTGTGAAATAATTGAGCTAATGGGTTTTTGTTCCCACGCATTTGGTATCAAACCTCTCTGCAGCAATTAAGATCATTATCCGCCCTTGTGTTCTTGTTTAAGCACATTTCGGGTCCATTTTGCTAACTCACAGGTTGCGATCAGATTGAATTTAAAGCTCAGAACCTACTGTGTACTTTCAACCCTGTTAAAACACATCAGGTGACCACAAGTGTACTTCACTTATTGAGAGCTGTGGTCATTTCATCCTGAGAGCTCTTATAGCATGAATAATTGACCTTGTGGTGGAAAAGAGCAATTTGTACTTTAAGTAGCTAAGATATTGTTGAGGTTCTAATAAAATTAACTGCTGAACGGACACCTTTGGAAAACCTTCAGCTGCTGCAGTTTAACCATTTAGCAAAACTAGATATTTATTACAAAAAAAAGCACAGACCTGCTTATTGATTTTTTTTCTTTCAAATTTATGCAGCGAGCACAGTTGACTGAACTTATGCTTCATCATAGAATGTAGCAATAAGTGATCGATGGTAATAGAAATGTGATGCAAATATGGATAATTCACGATACCAGCCTCCTCAGCAGAGAATATTTGCATATTTAGTGATTTACCAAAGGCTCTATCTGTGGAGGAGTGTTCACTGGTGTGCAGTGACTTTTACAGAAAAGCAAGCAGAAACTAAACCCCTCTACACACATACACACAAAGAAAGAAATAGGAAAGAGAGCTAAAATAAATGCAGCATCCTTCAGTCTTCAACAGGACAAATTGAACCAGATTTAAATATACCACACTGACACACTTGAGTTGTAGAATTAAAACATAGTAATACTACTTTATATATCTAACTGTTTAAGAAAACATAGCTCTTTAAACTGAACTGTTTTTTTTATTCCCTTGAGATCCAGAAGGTAATTTCTGCCCAACATAGGAGGCAGACCTCCAAACAAATTTTTCATACTATAGGTAACTGTGGTTTCATATAAATTTAGAATAATGACTTCAGAAACATTGTAGTACTACCACAAGGCTACCTGTGGTATCAGGCATAAGATATTGCAGAAGCTCTGTATCTCACAAGTGAGGACTGCCACAGATAAAATCCAAGATTCAAAGATTCAAAGTGTTTATGGTCATATGTACAGAAGAAATAGCATTTTTCTGTGCAATGAAATTCTTCCTTTGCTGTCCATACACAAGTGCCAAGTTAGGTAAGGGTTAAAGTACAATATAAAATAAAGATAAATAAAGAGATGAATAATGAAAGATAAATAAATAAGTACAAATAAGTAAGTGAAGACAAGTGTGATATACAGATGTCGATGAAGATGGATGTATAAGGAGCTTAATGTGCAAAATGAACTTGGTGTGCAAAAGTGGCCTGATGTGTAAAATTGTAGTTGAGTTATGTCAGCTGTTCAGGAGTCTGATAGTGGTGGGGAAGAAGGAGTTGTTGAGTCTGGATGTTATAGGTTTGTCTTCTGCCCTCGAGACGAAGGTTCAGAAGTGTGAACAGTCCGTGTTGGGGGTGTATGGGGTCTTTGAGGATGGAGGCAGCTCTCCTCTGGACTCCTCTGGTGATGGTAGATGCTCTGCAGAGAGGGCACCGGAGTCCTGATGATCTTCTCCGCAGTTGTTATCACTCTCTGCAGGCGTTTGCGGTCCATAGCAGTAGTGCTGCCGTACCACGCAGTGATGCAGCTGGTCATTGTGCCCTCCACAGTGCAGCTGTAGAAGCTGCTGAGGATCTTGGCCAACATGCCAAATTTCCTTAGCCTCCTCCTTGACCAGCTGCGTGGTGTTCAGTGTCCAGGTGAGATCCTCACTGATGTGTATCCCCAGGTACTTAAAGTTGCTCACCCTCTCCACTTCAAACTCCTGGATAAACAGCGGTTGGTGAGGCCTCTTCTTCTTCCTCATGTCCACGATCATCTCCTTTGTCTTTGTCAGTGTTGAGGGTAAGGTTGTTGTCGTCACACCATGACACCAGACCAGCCACCTCTCTCCTATAAGCCGCTTCGTCCCCTCCAGTGATGTGACCGATCACTGCAGTGTCATCCACGAACTGCAGTATGATGTTATCTTTGTTGGAGGCGACACAGTCATGGGTGAACAGGGTGTAGAAGATGGGGCTGAGAATGCAACCCTGTGGGCTCCAGTGTTTGTGGTGATGCTGCCTGAGGTCCTGTTGCCGATCCTGACAGACTGAGGCCTGCCAGTCAAAAAGTCCTGTAGCCAGTCACAGAGGGTAGGGTGCAGATCGAGTGTAGACAGTTTATGGATGAGTTTGTGAGGGATGACTGTGTTGAAGGCGGAACTGTAGTCAACAAATCAATAATGTGTTTCAACAGATTCTGTTGCCAGTTCATTTTTACTGCCTGATCACTTCCAGGGTGGGAAAGTGAAAGAAACAAATAGGAGAAAACCAGAGTCTTTGCTGATAATAAACTCCATTTGAAATGGTCATTTCCGAGTTCCCATTTGGAATTAACAAAAGCTTATAATCTGTAATACTACTGCTGTGTATTTCTGACTCACTAATGCCAAACACACAACACTGACCAGACCCATTTTCATACACATGCTGCAGTGGTATTTTTAGGTGCAAATAAAGAAAAGAGGATTGTTCCATATTGTAGTGATGCATTGTCTTTGCTGAGCAGCAAAATACAATGCATTGCTGAGTTATCTGAGTGATGTCACTCCAGGCTCCACCATCTGACTTC
This sequence comes from Pelvicachromis taeniatus, assembly GCA_015108175.1. Taxonomy (NCBI): domain Eukaryota; kingdom Metazoa; phylum Chordata; class Actinopteri; order Cichliformes; family Cichlidae; genus Pelvicachromis; species Pelvicachromis taeniatus. The sequence continues at coordinate 29,302 of VURO01046761.1, read as the reverse complement.
TGAGGCAAATGAAACACAACAACAACAACCTATCATCACCTTTTTAACCTCCCAATCCAGAGTTTATGGGTCTCTAAAATAAAACCATTATTGTTCACCAGTTGTTATCACCACCAAAAGACACCTATAATGGGGAGAATGTAGGCATCTGAAATACAGCATTAAATTATGTGCCATGAGAGCTGAATCTTCAATGGTAGTAGGACTTCTGTCACCAGCTGCAATCCACGATGGTGCAGTTGGAGTCTGTGTGATGAGAGGCTCTGGGGATCAGCACAATAGTGACCTGACCAGCCTTTATGTTGAAAAGCACAAGAAAGGTAGGATCCAACCGTTTAGCAGCAAATGAAAGTAAAGTGTCCATTCCTGAAATATATTCTCAGGTGAGGGGAAAAAAGAACCGTAAATAGAAAATTATACTGTACACAGACGACCTTGAGTCCTTGTTGGTTCGTGTTTACAGATGTAATAACTGTAATAACTTGGCTTCTGTACCAGGTTTTTAACTAGCCGTTTCTCATGCATTCAAGAGTGTTGAAAAGGGCCACACCTTATACACATAACGTCAGTTCAGAGGAAAACTATTTAGGTCTTGCCAAACGTGTACTAAAATGATTGCTTGTCAATATTCAGTTTTCAGTTTCATGCAGAGAAAGTTATTGTTGTGTTACTTTCATTTAGCAGTGTGTTGACTTTGATTCCACTCTGTGTTGTACACTGACATGGTGTGATTTACTGACCCTGCTTTCACCAAGCTAGACTTCTCTTGTTGATATGCCTGTGAGTGTGTGTGTGAGTGTGTGTGTGTCCAGCACCAGCAATATATGTATGCCAGTCAGAGTGATGCTTCCTGTCACTGGTGATAAGTGGTAATTGAATTTTGCCAGGCGAAGCTGTCAGGGCAGGTCTGGCAGACTGTGTGTGTGCATGAGAGGGTCTTGGCAGCATAATGCTTTTAATTGTGTCGGTCAGGGCAGTGCAGAGGTGCGTCTGCTGTAACCTATCGGCTGCCTCTCAGTCTTTCGGCCTCCATTCATCTCCCTTCATCTTTGTAACTGAATCTTTTCTGCTTCTCTAGCATCAATCAAGCTAATTAGCAAATTAATTTTGAGGTTGGCATCAAAGTTCACTTGACTATAAAAAGAAGTGATTTACCCACAGAGAGTGATCATTAAATTGTAGTTCTCTTGAGCCCAGCTAGGGTTATAGCTTGGGATTTACCAAGTGTAGCTAATAAGCGTGTTGCCGCAATCGCAAACATACATAATTTGAGTGAAAATGTCTGTGGGTGATCTGCTAACAATGATGAGATAAATTTTTACATCAGTGCCCAGCATTCTAGCAAGACCAACACAAATTAGCATATCAAAAAAGAGCACAAGCGCTGCATATTATTCATATATTATTGTTATTAACTTCATGTATTTATAATTTTTAATCTTCATATTAACTTTTTGAACTACATGTGATTAGTTTAATTTGTGTTGAGAAAATGAATATCTACACACTGAATTTAAAGAAAACTGAAAGAAATTGCACCTTCATCATCTTCAGCACATAACGAAAGACGGCATAAATATTCTGACAAGCTTGCGTAACTTAACCACAGTGTGGATTCCAGCTCACTGACATCAGCATTCAAGCAAGAACACGTTATCATTTCTCAGGTAGTTATATCTCTTCTCTGTGGTCTTTATAACAAGTTTTTCTTAATCTACCTGATAGTCACTTTCCAAAGTTGTGCTGCTCTGCTTTTAGTCTTCTAGGTGTTTTCTACTGCTGCCACCACAAGGTTGCAAGGTCAAGGCAACCCTTTCTGTTGTTTTCTCTGTGAGTGTCTCTAACCCTCTGTTCTGGATACAATCCTAAGTGTTTGTGGCAGTTCCAGGCGGTGATGGTTAGCCAGCTGACCTCAGTGGTGCAGCAGCTGACAAACTGGCCACATTTAATGTCAATACCCAAACTGACTTGGTAACTTTTTCCCCCCTCATACAGCTCTCTCCTATCACTCCAGTGTTTGTGTTCAATGCATCTGTGGCATTTCATGTTGTGACAAAGACTTTGTTTTTCGATTTCCACAGCTGGTTTTTCACTGTGGTTCATTTCCATCTATCATCTCTCAACAGCAACATAATCCGTAACCCCTCAGGCACAATGATATTGTATCTCACAGCCCTGTTATGAAATCAAAGCAAGACCTGAAAACTGCAGCAAAGCTGATGTCGACAAACACAAGTAAATAACCACTTTGCAATAATGAGTTAGTTCACATTGTTATTGCTATTAGTCCTTGGATTCATTATGTCCTTATTTAATGTATTTAAATTTGAATTTTTATTTTTTTCTCCATAGTTTAAATATTTTAGTTATCGTATTTTTATTTATTTATTTTATTTTGATTGGTGCTTTGATTATCGTATTATTCTACCCTCCCCAGCATTCCTTTGTTTTGTGTTTAGTGCAGTGACATGTGGTTAGTTTTACGAAAAGGCAAAATAAATAAATTAAAATAAAATACAATTCAGCTTCCTTGACACTTTAACAAGACAAACTGGACCAGGTTGTGATCATAAGTTCCTTTTCTTATTCTTATGTAGGGTTTTATTGATTTTGGTTTACCATTATTATCATCTGTTTCATGACTTTTTGTATTCTGTTTCTTGTCTGTCATGTGTTTTAGGTCTGTGTACTGTGAAGCTTGTGATGTCATGTCTACGTCTCCATGTGTCCTGTTTTATTTTGAAAGAGTCTGGCGTGTTCTTGTTCATTGTGACTTTCCCCGTAGTGTCATTAGGTTCATGTGTGTCAGCTGTTTCCCCATGTGTTCCCACTTCCCCTGATCACCTGCTGTGTATTTAACTCCTCTGTTTTCTGTGTTTCATTTTCAGCTTGTCTGTTATTCCCACCAAAGTCTGTTTAGTGTTTCGTAGTGATTCATAGTTTCCATGTTCATCACCTGCCACCAGCCAAATAAAGACTTGCGTTTTGTTCTATAACTCCTCTCTCCACATCTGCTTCTGGGCCCTGTTCACAACACATCAGCATACCCCGCCATGACGCTTATGTTGTGTCATTGAATAGAGTGCTGTGTCACTATAATTGCACTATAATGCTGCTGCTGGCACCTTGTTTCAATAGATGCGCACTTCAAATTAGGTAGTGTGTGATCAATGACAGCTCATTGCAAAAGTAGGTTGGAAAATTCCCTTTATTTTGTTTACACTAATTAACGCTGCTGCCTGGATGCAAACATCAATAACATGTTGTTCATTTTGTCCTGTATTGTCAGAAATATACTTATGGCCGATTTTTTTTAAAGAAAATGCATAGTAGATACACTTTAAAAGGTAATGTTTTCACATTATCATTTCAATATTAGTAAACAAAGGGAGCAATTTCACAGTTTAACCTGGTGGAAATCTAAATTGACTAATTCTTATATAGCACATTTCTACTCTCCTGGAGTACTCAAAGCATTTGATACAACATGCCTTATTCACCCAAGCACATTTCTTCTAGTATCTGGTATGCAGACTAAGGGAGCCAGGGATCGAACCACTAACCTTCCAATCAGTAGCTGACCTGCTCTACCAACTGAGCCGTAACTCTCTGGCTTTAAGTTATCACTCAGCTTGAGTCTTGAGTCTCCAGGACTCATATTAACACGTCCTACAAAGATAACTACAGAAAACTGTTTTCAAAACTAACTTTTCAAGATGAACCAATGGAAACTGGAAATGAGATGCCCTCTTTCAATCTTGTCACAGCTCTTGCGGTGTTCACAAATGATTGCAGTAATGAAAAACAGAGAGCAGAATTATTTCTTGTGGCTGCATTACTTTTGCTGATGAGGTTGTGGGGTTTGTTTTCAGCATCACTGGAATTAAAGAGGAGTGAATTTGCTCAGAGTGGCTCAGTGGTTTTGCAAAGTCACCTCACAGCCAGAAGGTTGGATTTAATGCCTGTCGGAGGCAGAGTGTGAAAGTGTTTGTCTGTTTATACATTTATGTGATAGACATAGTGATACACACAGAAGCTTTTCACGCTACTTTTTGCCAAAAGCGTCCTGGGGCAGGCTCTAGTCTGAACCTTGGACAGATTACAGAAGTTTTTTTAGATTGTATTAACTGATCATAGAAAAACTTTATTAGTGCAGTTTTAAACAAAACTGATTCTAGCAAACATTACACAATGCTAGAAAAAGGAAGCAAGAAAATGGTTAAATTACTGCGTTGATCATTTTCTATCTATAGCAGTGCCAACGAGTCCAGTTTTCTTATATGGAAACAATCAAAACTATTGAATGACTTGATGGTTGAAAAGCATCAAACAGTAATGTAATAGTTATAATCGGTTCCAAATGTTTTCCAAATTTAAAACGTGTATATTGTATTTCTGTGTGCAGTGTGTATTCCTATGATATTATATTTTGAGCAGTGAAAAGCTGAAAGCTGACATTTTATTTGATATACTCAAGGATTTAATTAAACCATATGGAAAGTATTTATTCAGCATGCAAAAAAGAACCTACTACTTCGTTAAGGTCTTCTTTGCCCAGTGCTTTGGCCAGTCTATGTCATAGTTTCTAACAAAGCAGTGGCTCAGAAATTATTAGAATAAGTTCACTTCTTAGCCCTGCGACAGACTGGCGACCTGTCCAGGGTGTACCCTGACCCTCACCCTACGACAGCTGGGATGGGCTCCAGCACCCCCCGTGACCCTGAAAAAGGAGAAGCGGAAGCGGATGGATGGATGGAAGTTCACTTCTTGCAGGATGCACACACAAGAAGCTGATCAAAGACAATTCAATGTCACTGACTTTCAGTGTAAACAGATGAAATGAACGTAGATGACACTGAACGTTGTGCTTAGGTCTGCATATGAGAGGCCACTGGAGCGTATGGAGTGCCTAACAAAGTACTTGAAGGGTGTGCTGATCAGCTCTCAGCAGTCTTCACCAGGATTTTTAATTTCTCCCTGTCACTTGTCACTTGCCCACATTATGTTAAATCTGCTACTATAATGTATACTTTATACTTTTATACACACTACCTACTGAGCTATCTCTGCCCCCTGTCCCTAGGAACATGCTCTAGTGCCTATTGTTAAAAGGCTAGTGCTGCAAGAAAGTGTGCTTTCTTTACACTTTCTTATCCCCTCAGTTTTCTTAAAGAGAAAACAGTTCCACTGATGAAGACATCTCCATAGTGCTCCATACTGTGTTGTTCTGAGTCACAGGGAACACCCTGGACCTCTGTAAGAATGGTCTTTGTTCTGTATTTAATACCATTATCCCTGACATTCTGGAAGACAAGCTGACTTTGGTTATCTAATACAACATCTGTGGTGAGAAAGGCTCAGCAGCGCCTCCAATTCTTGAAGGTTTTAAGGAAGAATAAACTGGAAGAGAGGTTGCTGGTGACCTTTTTACCCCTCTACAGTTGAGAGTGTGCTGACATGTGTCATTACTCTGTGGTACGTTGGCTGAACAGTGGCTGACAAGATACTGTAGAGGGTGATAAAGTCAGCTGAAAAGACTATAGGCTGTCCTTTACCCTCTTGTGATGAGATTGCAGGATCTTGATGCATCTCCAGAGCAAAGACAATCACTCATCTTCCATCCAGATGACACACAGATGTAGTTTTCTCTTAAGCCCAACAACCTCAAACCCTCTCCTGTCCCAGAGAATGCTTCTCTGCCACTGGTAATGGGATGTATTAAAATTTCCTTCATCTTAGTTTGGGTAAAAGTGAGGATGTAGTGTTTGGTCCAGACAGTTTTCTAAGGAGGACAGTCAGTACTTTGGGCCCCCCCGCCAGTAAAACTATCAAATCGTCTACTAAACCATTATCATTATAATTCTCATATTATCATTGTTGATCAACATCTGAATTTTGAAGCTCACATCTTAAAGCGCATCCAGTCTTGTTTCCTTCATCTCACAAATGTTGCAAAAATCAAATCTTTACTGTCATCCAATCCTCTGTAACTCTTTGTACACACTTTAATTTTCTCCAGCCTTGATTATTTTAATTCAGTTTTCACATAACAAGTCATGTGACTTAATTGGTCATCTTCAATTGGTGCAGAAGTGTCAACATTTCTAAAAAAAAAATAAAAAATAAATTAGCTGTTATACCTATTCTTGCTTCTCAGATTTTCTAACCAGAGGTGACCGTGCTTGTGACTTTGTGGCACCCAAACTGTAGAACAGCTTTCCTCAATCAATCAGGTGATTCTGTTATTTTAAACAGTTTTAAACATCTGCTGAAAACTTATTTTAATAGTTTAGCTTTCCCTTAATGTTTCGCCTTTATTTTTGGCTATAGTTTGCAAGTATGCCCAAGGATAACTATGACCATGTTCACATTCACTTGATTCATCGTCTGCTTTACATTATCCATCTCACATCCACCCTCATGGCCAATTTAGAATTATCACCAATTAACCTTTGGAAGGAGGAGGAAACCGGAGGGACTGCCGAAAACCACACCACTGAACCACCTGTCCATAATTATCACTAAAAATGTTTTTCAGTTACTGCTGCTTTAAAGCAGCCGCTATCTGTATCAGTTTACACAAGCAACCAACATTCAGTTCACATGTTTTGTGTTCAATTTTATTTGCATAGCAATAACAGTTGTCATCTCAAAGCACTTTATATTTTTAAGATAAAAACTTTAACAGAACCGTGCCAAAGTGAGCTAGGGGCCATCACCCGATGAAGCCAACAGAACCACATCATTTGCAAAAAACAGAGAAGTGGTGGGAATGAAACTCAGCACCTCCAAATCTGAGGCCATGGTCCTCATCCGGAAAAGGGTGGCGTGCCCACTCCGGGTCTGGGACAAGTTCTTGCCCCAAGTGGAAGAGTTTAAATATCTCAGGGTCTTCTTCACGAGTGACGGGAGAAGGGAGTGGGAGAATGACAGACGGACCGGTGCATGGAGTAATGCGGACGCTGCATCGGTCTGTTGTGGTGAAGAGAGAGCTGAGTGTAATAGCGAAGCTTTCACTTTACCGGTCGATCTACATCCCTACCCTCACCTATGGTCACAAGCTGTGGGTAGTGACCGAAAGAACGAGATCGCGGATACAAGCAGCAGAAATGGGCTTCCTCCGAAGGGTGGCTGGACTCTCCCTTAGAGATAGGGTGAGAAGTTCGACCATCCGGGAGGAGCTCAGAGTAGAGCCGCTGCTCCTTCACATCGAAAGGAGCCAGTTGGGGTGATTCGGGCATCTGACAAGGATGCCTCCCGGATGCCTCCTGGGTGAGGTGTTCCGGACATGTCCCACCGGGAGGAGGCCCCGCGGCAGACCCAGGACACGCTGGAGAGATTATATCTCTCAGCTGGCCTGAGAACGCCTTGGTGTTCCCCCGGACAAGCTGGAGGAGGTGGCTGGGGAGAGGGAGGTCTGGGCTTCTCTGCTTGGGCTGCTGCCAACGCGACCCGACCCCGGATAAGTGGAAGAAGATGAATGAATGGATGGATGGATGGATGGATGGATGGATGGATGGATGGATGGATGGATGGATGGATGGATGGATGGATGGATGGATGGATGGATGGACTGACTTTAACAGAAGAAATGACCTATGAGAATGCACTTGCTCATAATTTAAGTACTTAATATGTATTTCAATAATACATGTTACACCATGATAACAAAACATAGACTTGTTTAGCATTTTATAATAGTAAAGGTAAACTTTTGAATCCATTTGAATCACTTTTAATGGTCTGTTATATTTTTAACACATTTGAGTTTGGATGTTTCCATATACTGACAATCACATTTATCACCTGCCTATAAATAGTTTCTCATTTTCAGGTCATTGTCTTCTATTTATTCCTATGGCAATATAATCTTATTTCCCTGTGCCAGACCAGAGTTGTCATGGAGATGAATGCTTCCAGTGGCGTTAGTAAAGTATTTTGCCCCTCGCCTGATTTCTTAGGTTTTTTGAGTATTTGTCACACTTCAGTCTTTCAGATCATCAAACAAATGTTATTATTCGACAAAGATGAGTAAATATAAAATGCAGTTGTTAAATGATGATTTCATTTATTATTCATTTGTTATTGAAAAAATGGTATCCAAACCTACCTTTCCCCAGGCCAAGTGGATAGATTATTATTTTAAAACAGCTTCTAATATTACAATCTGTTTGATGATATAAAACATTTAAAGTGTACCAAAAAATGCAAAAAAATAAAGAAAACAGGAACATACTTTTGATAGCACTATATGTGTGTTTAGGTGTTTGGTATCTGAATGACAGTCATCAGTAACACAAGTCTTTCAGATGTGGCATATAGTGAAGACCTACCTCTCTCTCTCACAGCTTCAGGCAGGAAGGATTTTTTTTCACTTTATGTAATTAAGTCTAGAATAATTGCTCAGAGGTTCCTCTCCTCCACTCCTCCCTCTCGCTCTCTTTTCCTCTTTTTACTTGACAGAGGAATGTAATTAAAAAAGGAGAGAGAGTTTTCCCGAGGTTTGATCATTGTCTCCAACTTCTAATGGAGAGCTTAGACCTGCTGTCTATCATTAAGGTAGACAGATCCATGAGTGAGCAGGAAAATGACACAGAAAGACAGGAAATGGCTGAGGTAAAAAGAACATCACACAGTCAGAGAAAATGTAAAAAGAAGATAAATGTAATGGCATTGAAACAGATGAGGAAAAGTGATAGCATGAAGTGAGTTTCTAGTGATTACGTTTAAAAGCAACGTTTTCAAATCAGGTCAGATTTCTGACAATGAATGCCTTTTTAAGTTAGGCTTCTTTTTTTTCAGTGTCTTGTAGTCTGAACTCGGCACTAGTGGTCAAAATGAGTTTCTGATGGAAAATGATCAATGCTAGGGATTTGCCTCAATCTGCAAATGCAGAAATTGTTCTTTGATAACTGTTCAATAAAGAATGAGTAAACCATTATAAAGCAATTAGTCATGTTAGAAATCCTTTATGAAGGGTGACTTTTGCAAATTGAAGGAATAAATGTATCCATGTAGGCTATATAATATATATCCTCAACAGCTTACCTCAGTATCGCTGTCATTGGACAGAAGTGAGCTTCACTGACTCATCAACTCATATCAGACTGCTTTCATTAAGTTTTACAGCTCCCTCCAGAGTAAATACACATGGACAGATACCAGCTGAGGTAAACAACAGGCTGACATCCTACTCATTACAGATGAAGGTCGCCAGAGTTGTTTGTTGTATAGCAGCCACCGCAGCTAGGATGATGTCTTGAATTGGGAGAACTAAGAAAACGAAATTCATATGACTGCAATTTCCTGACATCTGTTGATGAGATTTTACACAATGTACCTGTAATTTGACCAAATGGAAATGTCTTATATATTAATAAATATATGATATTAGTCTTGAGTAAAAATTTGAAGGGTGTGAAACTACTATTTCCCTGCCCAACACTGAAGTCTCTCTCTTACTTTAAGATTCAGTTTTTTTAGATAATGTTTGTTCATTTCAGAGTTGTACAAAGACAAAAGTCAATATACATCCTGTATTCTGAGACAACGATGGCTATGAGGGAGTAGGAGGCAGAATACCGAATGTCTTTGTCTGTTGTTTTGGAAAAGCTATGTTACTCAAACTATGGAGTAACACCTATTATGCATCTAATATGTAGGTAAATTTTCAGACATGTTTCAAGCTTCCAAGCAGCGGAAGCTGTTGTAGAACAGAAAAAAGAAAAAAAAATCACACAAAAAGGGAGAAGAGTATATCAAGGCCTATTGTCAGTCCCAATCTCTGTGCTTTGGGAGGCTTCAAATGGAGGGAGTAGCTAACAGATAACAGGGCTGAATCTGGGACAGACAGTTACATGCCCCACACGAAACAAACCCACATCATTCTGCACTGTATCTACCCTTGTGTCAATCTCAGAGTTACTTACTGAAATAACCGCTTTCTTTTTCATTTTTATTGTGTGAAATATTTTTTACTGGCATGACACCAAAGCAAGCAAAACTTAGAAATAAAAAAAAAACAAAATTAATAATTTTTCAGTCATTTCAAACAATCTTTTTAAAACACTTTTGTAGAAAAAAACAGACACCAAGAATTCTCTGGAAATTACAGCACAACTGTCTCTATATGCTCGCCCTATGGTAGCTAGGATAGGCCCGAATGGATGGATTTGTGATGTGTGAACAACACAAATTACAGCATTACAATATAGTGGTTCTTCTTGAAAATTATATCTCACATTATGTCAGTTTAAACTTTTGACCCTGTTCATTCCATATAATTTGCACATAGTTAAATAGATATTTAGTATTAAAAAGCATAAACAGTGGTCATTTAGGCCAGCGATGGATCAATGTTTTCTTAGGTGGGCGCACTGATAAAGTACATATTGATCAATCAAATAGAAACATAGTTTTAACTATGTTAAAATCCATGAATTTCAGTATATATGAAACTGATTTAAAGTAAGATTGTTTCTAAAACTTGCTTTTTTATAATTTTTTATATATTAATGCATGTCTGCATCAATGAATGAATAGAATAGAAAAATATACAAATTATGACCAAATGTAGATTAAATGGTAAATGGACTGGTTCTTATATAGCACTTTTCTACTCTATTGAAGTACTAAAATTGAAAGTTTATATAACATGGCTCATTTACCCCATTCATACAAGCACTTTTTTCATTATCTAAGTGCTTTTATTCATTTACATTCATATTTCAGAGAACCTGTAAATCTGTAATGACCTGTGTGTACCTGTGTGATACTGTTTTCACTTGTCTAGCTAACTCAAAGTAAAACTTGGAGTAAAATCAGTATTGACCTGCATCATGAATCTGACAGACTGGGAATCCACAGTCTTGGACTGCAACTTCAAACGGTAGTCCTTGTTCTTGTCCTGAGATCACCTGTGAGCTGGAGGGTCAGCACAGGTTCGGCATGGACACTTACGTATTCTGAACTCACAAAGAGTAGAACAAGGACTAGCAGCACCAACTGTACCATGAGACAATAGAGTTTGAACATATTTACATGATGAGAAAATCAATGAAGAGAAAGCAGTTAAATGGAGGTATTACACTTTACTTGTTTCACACACCAATGCACATCCCTATCCCTATGAGGACAAACATGCAATCTTTTAGTTTTATGAACACAAAACAGCTGAAAGAGCCCAAGCAGACTACAAAGTGATTGCCACAGTGATTCTGCTCTAGAATCATGTACAGAGAGAAATAGAGGCTACAATGCTCCTAGACTGACTACTCATTACTAACTTTGTTACCTGCTAAAGAGGGGGCCAAGCTGCTTGGCTAGTGTTGGCATACACTTAGCTTTAACATCAATCTGGGTTATTGGATAGGTTTGTTATAGCTTGATGACTGTACAGATGTTGTTGCACAATAAAAATAAAAGTAATGTTCATCTTTACTCCACTTAGGAGATGTAGACTGTTGCACCACGTTCCTCCCGTCAACATGTGAACTGAAAAGGAGTGACAATAGAGCTAGCATGCAGGAAGGAAAACAGTTGTGTTTGTTTGATGTTGCCTGGTGTGCAGATATTTGAGGAACCTTTGTAACGTGAATTACATTTAGGTTGTAAAGTTTGGTATAAAGAATATGCATTTGAACTTCATGCTCTTCAACTACTGGTCCTCTCAGACTGGAGATTTTCCACACCCTTAGTGTGTGTGTGTTTTCATCTGAACTCAAGCAAAGATGTGGGACTTTGCTGAAACTGGTCACCTCCATTGTAACACAAATACAGTTGCCTGGGAGGAAGCTAATGGAGAGTCGCACTGTCGCAAAACTGGCCAAAAAACACACTGCCAGAACTCTCACACCTCTATCTCTGACAGCTCTGACAATGTGTTGTTCATGTTTGGCTTTCTGATTCCCCATTCTAACCACTTCTCACCTCACCTTTAGAGAAGTGCACTGACAAAAATGCTGGAAAGAGTCAGGACTTGGTTCTGAGCAAGAGACCTTTGCTAAGTCTTTAAATTTGATGGATAATAAAGCGATACAATATCCATTCAACAGTATGGATTAACCTGCTTGAGGACTTAACTTAATCCAGAAATATTGACTCGATTGAAGATATTGACAAAGCTGACGTGAAACCACACTTGAAACTACTGGAATTACCACAGTGGAAGATGTTATTAAAGTGAATTCATGAGCAAATAGTATTATAAAAAATCTTTTCTGCTCCTCTAGCTCAATAAGAAATGTCATAGTTGTTATTGAGTTTAGACAGAAGTGCAGTTTGAAGGTACAATCTTGACCTCAGGCAAAACAGTATCAACTCAAGGTCATTTCATTGCTTGTTGCTGAGTTACCGAGACTTGAGTCAAAAAAAATATTTAGGTAACATTGCGTTTTTAGTCTTCTAGAAAGTTAAAAAAAAAAATCCAAATGATCAAACAGACATAGAATACTCTCACACTCAAACTTTCAAACTACTCTAGGCTGTAAAAGGAGCCTCTCAGGTTCTTTGTCCTAATCCTACACAAAAAGAACATTATTATAGGTTACAGTCACTATCTGCCCTGCTTATTCATTCAAATAAAATGGCTGTTTGGTCCTTATGCAAACCATTGCAGAAAGATGGCAAGATGACCTTGATCTCACACTCAATAAGCATGACTATAATTTGATATGACAAGAACTACCTGAAGAGGATTTGTTTCATTTCTGATATGAAACAATTCTGAAATATACTGAAAAAAAATCTTACACTAAGATAGTAAGATGGTAAAACACAGATGTGCAGTACTTTAGGTAGGGCACGAGGGAGACTCAGGTCATAAATAAAAGGTGCTTGTCTGATCACATTGTCCGTCCATCCTTGTTTCTAAGTTTAATAACCATCATAAGAAAGAATTTACTGAGCATCCTCTGAAACTTGTTATGCTGTCTGGTGATATCCTCTGGCCTCCCATGCTGCGTTCCCCTCCCAGGTCTTCCTAACAGACCATGGCTCAGTAAGCTTTGGTCACATGGGGCCCTCTCTCCCAGTGGAAGCTAGAACTCAAGCAATTTACATATGTAATTGAGTGAAAAGGAACTGTACCAGGAACTGCTTGCTGTAAGCACTAGTATGCATGTGTATGGGTGTGTTTATGTGTGTAGACCCAGATGTTAATGAGAAAGAAACATTTTGATTTATTAGGTTTATCTTCTTTGACATTTGTCTGTCACTCATTGCTGGGATCTGGGAACATGTGGAAATCACAGTGAGGTTCACTGGCTTGAGAAACTATGACTAAGGTAAATTTTAAAGTTTTACCAAAACGTAGCTACATAGGCTAATTCCAGGCCATCAAATGTTTCCTAGTGCATAACAAAGTTACAAGAAACAAAAATGTATTGTGAATTATAGATAGCAGGCTAAATATGAGGCTATTTATGGGGTAATTACCTTGAACATGGCGTGGCGTATTTATGCTGAATCTGCAAAAACAGAGTCATGAGTAGCAGAAGTCATTAGTCCTTCACTGATTTATTACTTTTACAACTGTGTACCTAACCTGAGGAAGAAACAAGACTGTCAGCAACTTGCTTGTATCTATTCTCATTAATGTCACTGAATTCATAATACTGAGATTTGTTTGATGATCTGAAATACGTAAGTGTGACAAATATCCAAGAAAATTAAAAAATCATCAAAGGGGCAAATACTTTTCACATCACTATATTTTAACAAAACTGTTTTTTGTCTAAGCATCACCAAGCTGCTTTAGTGCTCAGTCCCAATGAAACCAAAGCAAAACTACGTGCAAAAGCCAAGCTCCAAGACTGTACATAAAAGATGGCATTCTTTTGATTTTAACCATCCCTTTACATCTTCCTCTCTTATACCCAGACTTCCCCTTTTTCAAACAGGATAATAGTGACACAGTAGGTGTGTCAAGAACCCAAAGCCAAATTGCACCTTGTGCATATTTCTGAGAGTTTTTTTTTTTACAGGTAATTTTCTAGGTCATTATAAATTGTAATAAACCAGAATAATATTTGCAAAATAACAATTCAAATAACAATTCATGCACTTCTCTTATTTTTCTGTGCACATGTACAGTAAGTATGCAATTAATTTGCATAGGTGAGTCAGAGATGCTACCACATTTGTGCCGGTGTGCGTGTATCATGGAAAAGCTTTCTCCATTCTCAAGACTTGAGATTTTCATCAGTCATATGAGCCTGCAGCCATAAAACCTTTCAGCTGTTCAAAGATGTGTCATGCAAAACAAATGCACATTCTTCATGTTCATGTTCCAACTGCACACCAGCACTCTTGTATAAGCTATTTTGAGCTGCCAAGAAGATTGTGCCGTTTTACAATTGACAGCGGGAACTGATCATTGTTGACACACATCAGAGGGTATCAGCTCTATAATCTGAGTGACTGTGATCGAAAGATTATCAAACATCGCACAGATTATGTGAGCTCTTCCCAAAGCCACACTGGTGTTTAAATCGTTTTGCAGATTAAAAAGAGCTGAGTTTTGTTCCTATAAGTCCCCTTAATGTGTCACACCCCAGCAGTCTCCAGAGCAGACACAGGAAGTTTAGAGTCTGCTTTTATCTGCCATGAACAATAGGAGCACTGTGCTTTGCTAAGCTTGAGTTATTACTCAGAGGAAATCGTTATGAAGGAAGAATGTATCAAAGTCCTTTGATTGTGAAGGATCATAACTTGTGCTAAAGGAATTGTCTGTCTGCCCTCCCCCAATCCCCATTTTTGAAGCCTCACAAAAAGTTCACCTTCTTATCTGTAAGTTGGTTAGTCAAGCTCAGTTTCAACTCTGTAAAGATTTGAAGGCATTCCTTCGAGCCTACAGTTTGACAAGACTGCCACTTGTTGGCAAGTCAGGTTACTGCACCAGGAGGCTGAGTGCATCAGTGAGTAGGGGAAACTTACTTAACCTTTTACAAACCTGTACTTTATTTTTTCTGGTTTCTACGGTGAATAATAAAGGATAAAACAATTTTAAGATTAATTTTAGCAATTTTGCCCCATTGTGAGTTTCCCAGGTTGAGACCCAATAAGGGAACAAAGCATGAATATTGTGCGGTTACAAGATGTTTAAGTACCATATAAAGAACCATTTAGTAAGACTGGCTGTTTCTATTTGTATTGATGTTTCTCTCTAGGTCTCTAGAAACTAGTTAAAATGAGGAACCGAGGCACACATTTAGCTCTAGGCTTGTTCTAGGCTTTAAAGGGTCACAATTCAGAAAGTTTGAAAAAGAAGTGGTTGCATTAGAGGCATGCACAACTCAGAATACCGCATAGAATAGAAAAGCTTGATCTTTTTTGGCTTAGCTTTTGAATTTAACTTTAAACTCCTTTTACCTAACGTCTCAAAAAGACCCATACTCTCAAATGGAACTACATAAAGATCTCTCAACTGATTTAGTAACACACTTTAAGCTTAGAAATATCAGAACTTGGTTTCCTCAGTGTGTCCCTAGTAGGTTTGAAAAAACACTCTCATTCTGTTACTGTTCCCATCATGCAATTGAGCAGCATTTCCCCTCCTCAGCTTGATTACTAACAGCCCACATTTTTTAAACTCCACACCTCCTGTGTAAACACAGACTTTCAGTTAAACAGTGTGTTTTCCATTTAAGTATCGTAGTAGAAAAAAAAGATAATCTGATGACGTCAAGATTGGTCAAAAGCTTACATAAGCTTAATTGTGATAAAACAAACAAACAAACAAGGAGCAGTGAATTTACGATTGAGTTCGGACAGCATCATTTGAAGACTGAATGAAAAGCATTTCATAAAAACTAATAATTACAAATTCTATCTAAAAATGTAATTGTGTATAGCTTTGTTACATGACGATTTGTGTTTCACTGTAGGTAAAACTACAGAAATCTAGTTAAAAATGCAAACACATCGAGAGCATGACCTTTGAGGTAGTACAGAGTTTAATGGTTTATTTATTTGTACCTTTTTTGTTGTTTTTTTGCTAAACTTACAGTACTCCCCTGAGTAGTCATTTTCAGGTTGTTTTGGGGTGAGATTATGCATTTAAAAAACTACATAAAGACATGGATAACTAAACTTCACCAATTGACATAATCATATTCATACGATCTCGTACACTTTTATGCTCCTTTTTCTGACATTTGTCATCTCACTGTACATTTTTCTCCATTTGTTCATATGATGTGTATATGTGAGGTGGGACTGTGTAAGTTTGTGTGTCCTGAGGATGTTCAGTTGTCAGTCTGAGCTCAACTAGGTTAAACAGAGTGACATCCTTTAAATGATGACATGTTGGCACAGGAGGGCTGACCGACTGATGGAGCTGCCCCACAGGGACATGAGGCAAAACCACATTGAGACGTGTGTGTCAAAACAGCTGTCATCAGGTGTCATACCATAGAAGCCAAAAGACTGTAAACACATGAAAATATGAAATTGTCTAACATTATCAACTCTTACTGTTTGGGAGCAGCCAGTCATTTCGGTAGACTGAGGATCGTAATTGTTTGCTAAATTCCTCCATCCACAGGGTGACCTTGAGCTTTAAACGGCAAATACACTGAGCAACTCCCAGGTCCAGATATAGACATGCTATGCTGGCATTTTCAAAATTAACAGTATGATAAGAAATAAAGTCTTCTTTCCTGCTGTTCTGACATGATCAATCTACTCCTCTTCCTTGTTGACCATGCTTTGCCTGCAAAACAAACACCAGGTTTTTAATTGACTATGGTGCTAACGTAGTGCATCCAGAAAGATGTATTATACTACACATTGTGTATGTGTGAGTGTGTGTGTGTCTAGTAGGTATATGTGTCTCAACGCATACATTTTTAAAATTTCTCTAATATAACAAAGAAATGACTCAGCCACAGCTCTGGAGTTCAATGTGTGGCAAGTGGCAAGCTTTTGTGATATTGAAGCTTTTCTGATGACTATAAAAAGAAATGACAGTTGAAGATTTGCAAGAAATGTGTTTATAAAATAGATATACATAATACATGAAATATCTTTAAGCATGGACAAAGAAGGAAATAGTGCAGTGTTAGTAGTAATGAATTTAATGGCTTTTTCTACACAATATCAAAGATGGCCATAGCTACTGTGACCTCACTGGTTTTCGACTCCGCATTTTGAAGCTTCATGTTTCTTTAGATGAAAACACAACAGAGGATGGACTACAGGTAATAAAAGAAAAGGTCGACGATAAGAACAAAGAGGAATTACTATTGAAAGGTTGGATTTTTGTAAACATGAGCAGCGCTTTCTAGAAGCAAAGATGTAACATGAAATTTCCAAGTTAAGCCTTACCTGCTTTGATAGTGAAAAGACGGAAATCTCTGAAGTAGGAAAACCCAAACTGACAGAAGATTTCTGTGTAATCACTGCCTTAAAGAGCTTTAAACTTGTACAGTATACTTTGATTTTATTTGATGTTGTTGGCTCCCTGCTGGTGACTGAGCCTTCCTGCTGTTTGTTTTCTGGGATCTAAATGAACCAATAGAATTCTGAGTTTAGGTCTAGTTGTCAAAGCATCAAGTGTGTGGATGCTCTCCAGTAGGTTTGATTGATAGACTGGTTGTTCAACAATTACTTAAAGTCTCTTCTGTAAGACAAGACCCTGAAAGAGATTCAGATCAGTCAGATAAGTTTCTCGGCCTACTCGGACACTGAAGTGAACATTATTAAAACGGTGCTTTCCCTGCTTTGATAAGCCTAAGAGGCATATTGCTTCCAGATTTGTGTAATAAATTTACCCAGGGATAAGCATACAAATATGAAGCTTTTCCTTTCTATTACTAAAGTACTGAAATCCCTCTAGAAGGAGCTACTGTGACCTTTGAAAATACTATTAAATATACAATTGAATACAAATTGCTTTTGGCAAGGTTGGATATCCTTCACTTTTGGAAGTGAAGGAGGAATATAGGCATTAAAAAGGGATTTTTTTTCTTTCTACATGGATAAAAGCATGCAGACTTAAAATAAGAATTAAAAGCATTTGCACTACCTTGACAATTTCCCATGAGTTGATTCGTTTGCTTGCTCAATTGTTTCTACCCACACATTTTTTTAAATAGCCATTACATGTTGAATATCCCTTTTATTATAATTATATCTCTTGTTTGCATCTATTAATCTTTGCTGAAACAGTTGTTAAGTAACAACACAGCTATCAGAAAGTGACTTTATTGCATTTTTCTGACTGAGGACACTTTTTATAAGGAGTTGCTGTAAACAACTAAAAACCCTCATGGGACAGCTTCCCACCTCTCATGTACTGTTAATGAACGTGACGGGTTCATTAGTTCCTATCGATTTCCCCTATTGGGACACTTATTGCAAGTGTCTAGGACATAATTGTGATTGGTGGGTTGGCAGTTCCTGGTGTGCCCTGTATTTAATGTTTTCACTTTATGAGCTATAAAAGTCTGAATAGATAATCAATAGACTGCTGCCATGGTTTAAGCAGCCTGTAAGGTTGATGGAAAGTTCTTATGTCCCAGAGGATGGCCTTGAATGAATGTGCATGCATGGCAGTGAATGCATTTATATTCATCAGTTTTTTTCAGTGCATGCAGATGAATTAACATGAACAAGTACTGATTTGAGCAGGATTGTTTCAACAGACTGCTGACGTAGCATCAAATATGTTGCAGGATGCTTTGGACCGTACCACCTGTGACCTTCTCGTTTCTTCTTTTTCTTTCTTTTCTTCTTCTCTGTTCTCTCTTACATCTCTTACAGGTAATTCTGGTGGGTTCCTCCATAAATGAACGAGATCAAATGTTGTTCATCAGCACAGATGAAGGCTCCTCCTTCCAGCGGCAGTCCATTGACTTCACACCTGACACGCTCATCTTCCACCCCAAGGAAGAAGACAAGCTGTTGGCCTATTGCAAGGAGGGCAGGGTGGGTTGCACAAACATGAAAGAAATTGTTGATTCTGTAGCTGAAATAAATGCACAAGGAGGTATCGTAGGTGTTATGTTAGCAAACCATTTGTGCTGCCACTGCAGCTGTGCATTAAAACTAAATTTTTACAACTAAACTTGTTTTTTCATACCACAGTAATGCTGCTCTGTAAATCTTCCAATCAAAGAGAAATGAATAACCATATCCAAACATAATGACGATATATTGCAGCTGCACTTGGGTTTTAGTGGGAAAACCTTTGGCAAGTTTTAAGAAGAAATTAAAATGTATATCATAAAACAATGTTTTTAATTAGATATAACCCACAAATCTATTTATGTTTTATAGAAATCTGAATATTTATGCTTTTATTTAAAGGTTTAAGATATAATATATGAAGATATATTATATGTCAGGCCTTTGTAACCAACTCTGATGTTTTTTAAATACAAGGTGTTCTTATCTTTAAAGCAAAGACACCTCAAAGGGAAACCTCTTTCAGGTGTTTCCCAACTAAGACATCCTCATAAATCTAGGCACAAGAATTTTGTACTTAGTGCCCTGTAATGGCTTGACATGATAAGCTGCTTAGCGCTCTACACCCACATCCAAGTATGTTTGCTTCTGGCTATTATTATGTTTTTTCTCCATTTTTATGACACCTTTTTCTTTATTTTATCAGTTTACCATCTACTTTTATACCGTTTTAGATTGTTCACTAGAGAAATCATACTAAAGAAGGAGTGAGGTTCTGATTTCAGGCACCGTGGCAGACAAAAATAACAAAAAGCAAGTCTTATATTTCAGTTAACGAGAAGAAAAAGCAGGACTCCAGAATGACAAGAAGAAAGAGTCACACTCTCAAAAATACAGACATGTAAATGGCAACACAACAGGCCAGGAAAAAGGAAAAGACTATATATTCCCTGGGACTGACTAGATAACAAGACACAGGAGGGAAAAGAGAATTTGAGAAAATAATTAACAGCAGGTAAGAACAAAAAAAGAAAATAAAAAAAAAACAAGAAATGAGAAAATCGACTATTCAGAAAATTACCAAAATACAAATAACACCAAGACATCAAGAACAACATGAAAAAAGATGCAGGGTAACATGAAGACATTAAAAACATTAAAACCATTTTTAAAAAATACTCTTTATCTTTGCTTTTGCTACAAGAGATGGATGTGAAGGCTTTGAAACTACTGGTAGTGCATCTGAAGAATATCATGTAAAACTTTTTTTGATTTGATTTTTAAGATTTAAATATGTATATTTATTACAATGCTCTTGCTGTACTGACACCAGCCACAGCCCACTTGTCCTGAAGCTCTCCCCAGATCTTACACTGACTTTTCTCAGCAACCTTCTGGTGGCTGCAGTCATCCCTGTTTCTTGTGCACCTCTTCGTACCTCATACCTTCATCCTTTCCAGTCAAGCGTTCCAATTTTCCATGTGCTTCTATACAGTACTCAACGAACAACTACACATTCAGCAATGACCTTATGTGTTTTTCTCTCCTTGGGCCAGTGAAGGTCATCTGGACAACTGTCAAGTCAGCATTCTCAAATGTGTTTGCTTGCACTCCACTAGACTGAGATACACATGGTACTATTTGAGTGGTAATTTACTCTAATTTTGAAGGAAATGTTCAATAATCCATTACAGATATTTCTTTATCAGAGAGTAGATAGATAGATAGATAGATAGAAAGATAGATAGATAGATAGATAGATAGATAGATAGATAGATAGATAGATAGATAGATAGATAGATAGATAGATAGATAGATAGATAGATAATCCATTGTCTCAAATCATTTTTGATTTTGATCAGCAAAAGCCATAATCACTTAAAACAAAACAGGCACATAAAGTCAAATATTTAACTTTTTGATAAAATTACAAAAAAAAACTCTTTTCACAATATTTTTTTTAGATCCACTACCATTAAAAGCAATTCAATAAGGAGGAAAAACTTTAAAGAACTGAATGATTTATTGAGATAGATAAATAATGTATTGGCGATTAGACTCTGATGACCCATCATGGCAGAAGGGAAACCCAGGAGTGATAGGATTTACAACAGCACCCCCGGAGTCTAGACACTGATGGTGGTGAAGATGAAGACTGAGGCTTGAATAGCACTTTACTGAGGTTTCTGAGGTGGAGATGTGGAGGAGGTGGGTTGCACAAAAGAGAGATGAAACGGAGAATGACAGAAGATTATTTTTGTTGCAGTATTTAATGGTGTGGTGTTTAAAATAGACCAGTTAACAGAAACAATTAAACTATGATGGAGGATCCTCAGGTGCTGGTTAATGACCATGAATGCACACTTCTACAGCAGATAATAATTCAGCTATATGGCTTTTTATGTCATACACTGCTGTTTTCATCCTGCTTAAGCTAATTGCTTTCATAGTTGTAACATGTCACTTCAGTCTGAGCCAACATGAAAGCCAAGACATCATGTTGCTGTCCAATGAATTACTTATGTCTTTTTGCAGAGAGATGAGGTGATTCAGTGGATAAGACATTCAAGCCTGCAGTACTGTAGAGAAGCTGTAAGATGAAAATAGTGTCGGTCAAAAATGCTGCTTTCTCATGTAGTTAGAAACACTTAATCAACAGGTTTATTAATAAGCAGTGGGAGCTGTTCCAGTCATCTCACTGCCTTTGACTGTTTTATAACAGTAGTTTCCAGTCAGGGGATCAAAGCACAGCCAAGGAATTTAAAGATTTATCACTTTGCATGTGGAATAGCTAATTCTGAGCAATGTTAATGTTAAACAGTACCACTGGTGTGAAACAGCAGCAACACATTATCTAATGATGGTCCCAATCATTTATGGCAATAACACAGATGGGTAGCTCAAAGGTAGTATATTTGATCTGGCAGTGATATACTGAGGTCTAAGTGCAGATAGAGATATTTTTGTCATAGAGAGCAAAGTATTTTATTATATGTTATTATGTTAGCTGATTAGTCGCCTGTGTGGAAACAGCATAGCTATATTTCCTGTTGTTGTCTACCACCACCTAGGTTAATTCACCAATCATACACTGAAAATATTGAAATAAAGGGCAGTTTGTTTTCATATGTTATCAGTAAGGTCTAATTCATCTGCCATGGGCTTTGTACTTATCTGTATATTGTAAATCAATTTTTTCTTGTTTAGACCACTTTAAAAAACAAATACATTAACGCTGTAATCGATCTGTGGAGATCAACACGATGTAATCTCATTTTGTTTTGTTGCATATACCACCAAACGACTACTCATATTCTTCAAAGACCTCTTTTTTTTCATCAACTGAATTTATGCTTTAGTAAACCCAATATAAAAAATGGAGTTTGGGCTTAAATAAAAAGACTCTGAAAACCAAAATGGAAATCAAGCTCAAGATTTTTAAGTAGGTGAGACATAAGTTTGAATAGTTAATATGTTTGAGTTGGCTCAATTCCTCCTCCACTTCAAATAATTTACACATAATTAAACAAGAAATTCAATTAGGTTTTAATCTGTTCCATATGGGCAGGCTGTAGATGGAAACGAGGAATCCATTCAAACAGAACAAAAAAAATCATTTAGCTGGAGAATGATGTGAGGATGCAGAGCAGCATTTTCAAATGACGGTGTGTGAGGGCAGACACATATTTACATCAAGGTCAACCTTCGCTTCTCTCTCACAGCCACAAAACAACGTGCTTTAGGATTAGCTTGTCGTCATTGATTACACTTATTTTCTGATGACCATGAGTGAGATAGGCAGTAGGTGAGCAGAATGAGAAGATGCAAGGCTTGTTAGTGTGTGTGTCAAGCATCAGCCAATACACACTCACACATACATACACAGATGCACACACGTTCTTGCACTGACACACACGCAGCTGCCAAATCTGTTATGATTAATGTTTGAGCTCAGTTTTAATGTGCTGAAGTATGAAATTCAGTGGCTTGACTGGGTGAATATTTTTTGGGGTGATCTCCATTGTAAAATAAGCTGGCAATAATTTGGAGATAAGTATAAATATTAATGATACATACTTTCAAATTGTGCATTTTCTGTCTAATTGCATTTTTCCTTTTTTCTGTGTGTGTGTGTGTGTGTTTGTGTTGTTTTTTTGTTTTTTTTGTCCAGCTCTTTGCTTCAGCAGATCTGGGCCGCAAGTGGACATTACTTCAGGAGAGGGTGACAAAAGACAGAGTTTTCTGGTCAGTCTAAAATTAATTTTATAAGTATTGATGAATAAGATGGAGTGACCAAAAGAACGAGATCGCAGATACAAGCAGCGGAAATGGGCTTCCTCCGAAGGGTGGCTGGACTCTCCCTTAGAGATAGGGTGAGAAGTTCGGCCATCCGGGAGGAGCTCAGAGTAGAGCCGCTGCTCCTTCACATCAAAAGGAGCCAATTAAGGTGGTTCGGGCATCTGACAAGGATGTCTCCTGGGCACCTCCCGAGTGAGGTGTTCCGGGCATGTCCCACTGGGAGGAGGCCCCAGCTGGCCTGGGAACGCCTTGGTGTTCCCCCGGACGAGCTGGAGGAGGTGGCTGGGGAGGTGGCTGGGGAGAGGGAGGTCTTGGCTTGGGCTGCTGCCAACGCGACCCGGCCCCGGATAAGCGGAGGAAGATGGATGGATGGATGATGAATAAGATGCCAAGAATGCAACTCAGTGTTTATGTCAAAGCTGGGGCCACCATTACTAAGCAAGTTCATCATATCCAGGAATTTTGTTTTCTTATTTCGGCTCAGTTATCCAAACATCAGCGAAATTACTAACTGAAGGTGGAGCAGTCAACCCAGATTCTCCTTGGCTGCAAGTAGACTTGTCCCTGTCTATGATTAATCAAATTCCACAGTTTTATGTGAACATACTCTTTATGAACATACTTAATACATAAAACTGTGGAATTTGATTAATCATAGACAGGGACAAGTGTACTTGCAGCCAAGCAGTATAATTTACAAATAAAGAGACTGTATTAGAAATAGATAATACACGCGATACAGCTGCAACTTGGTGCATAAGAGTGTATGAGTGTATGTTTTAAAGTTGTTTACACACGGAAGTCAAAAGAGGGGAATGCCATTGTTTTCTAAGAATCTCCATTTCTTATTGATACTTGTCAGATAAAGACAAATACTGTCTCTAGAACTATAATCCTTCCTACTACCTACATACTGAAGTTCATGGGATTTTCTTGGAATCTGTTAGACACACACAATTTTCCCAAGAACGGATTGGTCATTATGTTGTGGTTTTCTACATGTTGCTGTCTTTTTTAAAGGATTACATGCACCACAGCACATAAGGCCTGCAGCATATGTTACCATGGCAATGTACCCATTAAGAAGCGAACCTTTGTGTTTACCCTGAAAACCAAAGGAAAACCTGACAGTACCGCACTTATCTGACTCACATCCTAGTTTGCTCTACAGGCCTCTGATAACTGATATACAGTTTTAGAAACTCAGAATTAAGGTTGCAACCAAACAGAACACTTTCGGCTTCTTGTGCAAAGATGATTAATATTGGTTCTTAAATATATGTCAGGGGTTTGCAAGGATTACAATAAATTAGGAAAGAAAGAAATCAAAATACAAGTACAAGGACTTTATTTTGAATTTACTCTGAGGTGCATCTTGAAGGCTATAATAGACAAAGATGAAAAGAAAGTTTGAACTGTTTAATTTCTTTTTGATTCATTTCAGTTCAATTTAATACCAAATCACAATAACAGTCACATTCTAAGGTAAGGACCCTACAGTATTCCGGAGAAAACCTCAACTATCAAGCAACCACCAGAAAACAGTGGTTATTAAAAATAGCTGTACCCAGCATTTTGACCCCAGATTGAACTATCTCAAAAAAATTGCATAGATTAGAAAAAATGTTAAGTATATGGATTATTATAATTTTCCCTTCATTTTATTTTTTGCTCTTCAGTTGAAAAAGAAATGATATCCACATCAGTTTGTGTATATTTCTAATGTTCCAACACAAGATGGTGATTGTGATTAATCTTTGACTTAAATATGTAAGTATGTTAGCAGATACATACTTACTCTGTACTCTGTAGAAAAATATTGTGATTAACAGTAACAAATGCTAACAGAGATCTAACAGGCCTACTCTGCATTTAGCACAAGTAGGACTGGCATCACTCTAAAATATCAGAGTTTAATTTGTGAAAAAATAAGAGGGGATGTTTATTTTTTGTTTTTTTAATAATTCAGGAACTGCAGTCATACGGTATTAAAAAAAATTCCCCTCTGCTCCTGCGGGCAGTCTATCCTTCAAGCTCGGGTCCTCTGGGCCTGGGAGCTTGAGAGTCCTGTACAGTATCTTAGCTGTTCCTAGGACTGCGCTCTTCTGGACAGAGATCTATGATGTTGTTCCTGGGATCTGCTGGAGCCACTTGCCCAGGTTGGGGGTCACTGCACCAAGTTTTTCAAATACCAATGGGACCACTGCTACCTTCACCCTCCACAGCTTCTTGAGCTCTACTCTGAGCCCTTGGTACTTCTCCAGCTTCTCGTGTTCCTTCTTCCTGATGTTGCTGTCACCTTTTTCACATAGTTTGTGCACAACTTTGAAATATGTTTGGGGTCATTGTTGGTATATGAACCCATGACCAATCCAATTCAGCCCACAATGGATTCCACGATGAACCAAGATGATGTGCTGCAATTTCTTTTTCCTGTCAACATAAACACGACGATGCTAATTGAAGAATTCAGACACGAATTAACTTGTCCAGTGTACCTTCTTCCAGTAATCTGTAGTCCAATGTTTGGGCCTGTAAACAGTGCAAAAATGATGGCTTCTTAGAAGTTAAGTTTCCCTTCAGCCTTGTTCATTCAGTCAATCTGGAGACTTTCTTAGAACACAATCTAAAAGCATTTACCTTTTTTTGCTGCCTGAAGATCAGCAGTGGTCCTCCTTCTGTCTATACTACCTAAAGTCTTAAGGTGCCTGAGATCTGCTTTAGTCAGCTTTCTTCCTCTTCCTTCTTTAACTACCTGTCTCCAAAGCATACCTGACCACACTGTGAGAAGTGTTGCTCTATTTGCCTCAAAGACCATCACAGCAACGTACTTCAATGTAGACTATTTCCTTTTCAGCGAGCTCTCTGCATGTTCCCATTTTAAAATGAGGAGGAATTTCAAACTGAACTGACATTTTTATTCCCACATTAGAGCTGGCAGACTGGACCTCTCAGAAATTAATCAAGCATTGAACAAAACAGACCAACAGAACAAAATGTTCTGTTCGGAAATGCAAGCAAATAACAGTAATTTGGCATTAATTACTGTTTGTTTAATCCAAAACTAATAACATGCTTTAAAATTTTGTTAAGTTTTTTTTATTATAAAACATCAAATTTGATGAAAATTAAACAAAATATGAATGAAAAACAACATTCATATAATATACTGTATTTTAACATTAATAATATAATTTTAGTTACAGAGCTTGAACATATTGGTGGATTAACCATTACACAAACAAATTAATAATAATAATAATATTAATAATAATTTTGGTCATTACTAGGTGTTGGAGAGAGAGAGAGAGGGCAAGAGAGATCATGTGTTTTGTATAAGTATGTATTGTACATTTTCTAACTATTTTCTAACTAACTATGCAGTATTATCAGTCTCAAAAAGAACAACATAAATAATTTAAGATGGCTTCCACTGGTATTATCTGACCAGCTTCAATCTTTATTATGAAATCTAGGAAATAACATCAAAAGCACAAAATGCTGTCATGATCTGTCTGGCTGGACAGTAGTTCAGTGACTTTATTTATAGTGCAGGAGAGAGTTGTGCTATTTAGAAAGTCATTCAGCAGTTCTTAGTCCAAAAGTATATTTACAAAATCCAACAGAGGGATGTTCAGCAAACCCAGAGCCTCTGATCTCCAGTGTTTCCAGGACAGTCTCTCCTCTCAGCCATGCAAAACACTTACAGATGGGCAAGGCAATCACTACCACAGTTGGACAACACTCAGACAGAGACTGAAGGTCAGGTCCCAGCTTAAATAGCACTCAACTGACTGCCAGATGATTCACAGGTGCTTGATTGCTTGAAGCGCATCAGAGAGAGGGCTCAGATCCCAGGAGGATCCTTCCCCCCTAAGGTAAGGTGGAGTAAGCAGACACATATACACAGAGCAACAAGCAGGGAGAGAGAGGTTGCTGTGATGGTAGATTTTTCTGTTTTCCTGCAAAGTACCATCGTCTTTTATCCATAAATCTCCAGATGGCAGGAAGGAGGTGTCCTGTTTCATTTAATAAGAGCAGCAGATTTTTCTTTTAAGAGTTAATAAATATTTAAAAAGGACTCCCACCAGGGATTAAACAAACTTTTTAGCAAATGCAACAACTTAGACGAGGGGGGTAATTTACACCCAGAGTACAACTATGCATTGCATTTTGTATGAAAACTGGATTTCTAGCTTAAGAAACTTTAATCTATTAAAGTTAACTAAGGTAAACAACCTTCAATAGATTGGTAGAGCTGATGTAAGGGAATATACTAAAAAAAAAGAAACTTTGCTCAGACATATTGCCAATAAACAGCAAGCAACAGGGCTGTTTAAACAAACCTGATACACCTGCTTGGATAGGAATCTTTTCAAGAACAGGTCTTTTCTATCCTTTCAATGCTCATATGGGTCTCAATGCACAGGGGTCAAAGGTGTACAGTTGTTTTCAAGAATTTAAAACTTGTGTGGTAAATTACTACAGATTGTTTTATAATAAGGTTATCATCTCATCCCAGAATGAAAGAGACAGCAGGTCGTAATAATGTGCTATCATTTAAATAATACTGCTTAAAAATTTCAATAATCACTAAATCACACTAAATCATTGTAGTATATAGCAGAGGTGTGGACTCGAGTCACATGACTTGGACTCGAGTCAGACTTGAGTCATTAATTTTATGACTTTAGACTTGACTTGAAAAAAGTTATATGTTATAAGACTTGGGACTTGAATTGACTTGAACCTGTTTACTTGAAAAAACTTGATATTTTACCATTAT
Organism: Pelvicachromis taeniatus; assembly: GCA_015108175.1. NCBI lineage: Eukaryota > Metazoa > Chordata > Actinopteri > Cichliformes > Cichlidae > Pelvicachromis > Pelvicachromis taeniatus. The sequence goes on along the minus strand of VURO01046761.1, from coordinate 1,311 downwards.
TATTATCATAGCTGAACTGGCCCGGTATGCCCAATGGCGATTTCTTTGTTTTTATGGACGGATTGGTTTTTTTTGTTTTGTAAGGGTATAAACAGTGAAAGGTGTTGGATTGGCCAATTGGTCATGATCGACTCTGGGCTGGACCAATTACAACAGAGGAGGTCGGATGCACCCTCCCCCTTGCTTAGCAATCTTATAGACGACTAAAGAATATGGAGAACAAAAAAAGGAAAGGAGCTGCAGAAAACATTAGGGCCAAAAAGAAACAAGCCCTTCAGGCAGATGCTGCCAAATGTGTAAAAATAACTGAAGTGTTTGGTGGTGGGTATGGCGGAGCTTCCACAGATTTAGTAACATGAGCAAGTGGTGTAGGCCAGCCAGCAGGTGGATGAGGGAAAGGTGAGGCAGGAGGAGGAGAGACCCGAGACGGCCGCCGATCTGAATGGCAGGGAAACTGAACTTCAGGTAAGAAGTTATGAACTGCAGTCTATCTGGGTCAGAAATAAACCAAGTTTAGTTGTAGTTTATTTTCGTTGTGCTGACTTTTTACAGTCGCTTACAATAACTCGTACTGTGTTTCTAAGTTTCTATACTGCTGGGCGGGTCCTATGATGTTACTAATAGTGAATTTTATTTTATGCTTAAGGTTAGTTTCTCAAACTCTTAAAAAATTGTGCCAATTCTTACATGTTGCACCAGGTGGAGAGTGGAGAAGTCTGTGACAGAGGAGACAGGAGAGCAGCAGAGAGAGATGGAGCAAGAGAGAGAGAGAAAAGAGCAGGAGAGAGAGAGAGATCGAGCAAGAGAGAAAGTTGGAAATGCAGGAGAGAGAGAGAGCCAGGGCATAGATTACTTTGCTCGCCCTGAACCTGCCATATTACAGGCCTTCTTAGATTACCACCCACAGCAGAACACCAGCAGTGAAGTTGTGATGAGGGTGTTCAGCTGTAAAGATGACACCAACAGGAAGTGGCTTACTTATTGCAAAGAACGCCATTTATTGTTCTGATTTGTGTGTCTGGCATTTGCAAGGCAGACTGACACCAGCGCATTTATTACTCGACCAAGCAGTCTTTTTGTTTCCGCTATGTACTGTTTAAAATCCAGAATATACATTGTTTAAAAAAAACAAAGACTTGAAAGGACTTGAAATTCAAAGTTTCAGACTTGGGACTGACTTGAGGGTTGTCCGTCTTGACTTGAGACTTGACTCTGACTTGCCTTGACTTTACTTGAGACTTGACTCTGACTTGAGGATAAAGACTCGAGACTTACTTGAGACTTGCAAAACAGTGACTTGGTCCCACCTCT